>APFE030441063.1:0-11161 GCA_000404065.3 Pinus taeda | reverse complement strand
TTCTAAGGCTTTGATCTATCTTTTCTATCTTTTTGTGAGCTGGTTTCATAACATATCCTCACATAATCCAAGATGTAGATGTGAAATTACAACTGCAATTCGAGCACATAATAGTTTCATATGTGGGTTGTCCATTCTTAATCAGTTTCCATAAATAGTTTTAGGGAAAAATTAAATTATCTACCTAGATCTGAACATGTAGCCTCAATCCTTCTTAACCCATCATACCAAGCACTTGTAAGCCTCCAACATCTCTTTCAATCAATAGATCACATCACAAGCTTACTAATCCTATTGACATCAATGCCAACATGACTGGCACAATGTTGCCAACATTCTCCACATTTTGTGTTGATTTCAACCTACAAACTCAAACACCAAATTGATGTTCTTCTCTGCAATTTTCCTAATCAATTCTCCATTCTTTGCTGGTGGTTATGTCACTCTACCCATTTTAAATCAATGGAAAAAAGTGGCTAAAATTATAGATGCTCTGTCTTTGAAGTACCATGTTAATGTACTAAATACACCACATGGATATCAAATGTTGTGCTAGATAATAACATGATCAACTCCCATCATTACTACAAAAGAGACATGAGGGACCAAATAATATACTACCAATGAACCTATATACAACACCATGATTCCCTATTTACTGAATAAGCGCCCCCTTGAACATGTAGTGGAGCTACAATAGGCTACAAACATATTCTTCTTGTTGTGGTGAAAAATGTTTGTTGCAACGTTTTCCTCCTTTCTATATACAATAAGTTACACCAATGATTCCATGACCATATATATATAGGACATTATAGGGCTTTAATAAAGGAAGTACATGTTTTAAACAATAACTTCTATTAGTTCATTTATTACTGTAACAATATAATCATGACTCCCCTCACTAGATACTTGACACCAATACTTTCTCCTATCACCATGATAAATCAAATAAGTGACCCAATGAAGAAATAAATAGTGTAGAAGTATATAACTTGCACATGCATGTGCTTACATGTAAATAATACATAATGGTTGTTCATATGCACGCGAGAGACAAATTTTCCCTCCAAAATAAGGACTTTCTTCCCATGCCCTATCAACTAGCCAAACAAATAACTTACTCTCTAAAACATGACTAATACAAAGATATATGATGCAAGTACATCGTTGGTACTTAAAAATGTTATGCATGGAAAATAACACTTACTATCAACTTGGCACATTCCTTCTCAAAAATAAATGCATTAGCTACAAGAGACATGAATGAAAAGAAATAACAAAATTAAAATGCATGCCTTGAAGCCCTAGATAGAAGCATAACTCCCTTGAACTTGTTATACCTCCAACAAGTTGGCTGATCCTATCCTGAAAGTATATGTAGGTTCTTGATCAAACATATTGCTGCTATTACTTGTAAAATCATTAAGTTGGTGTACTATTTCCATTGGCCCCCTCAAATATTATGTCAATAATATTCTACAGTGCTCCTTGTGAATATGTTAAGTAGTAATGGGTTGTAGTTGGGCCTTTCTTCCTTTATTTAGAATTTGAAGAAGAGATTTTTTTGTCTCTTATTTCTTCTACAACTTTTCTTTAATACATATATATAGCTTATCTACATTTTTTAATCCTTTTTCTATTGTCCCTCCAGTGCCTTCTTATATAATTTTGTATCCTCTTGAAGTGAATATGACTACATGTCCTCTTCTAGTCATTTTAACCACACTCAAAATGTTGTGTTTTAACCCTTTAACTATTAAGACAACAATATATTTTGTATTTTTGACATTAAGGCTAGCTCTACTTTTTCCTATCACCTTTGTCGGTGTATTGTTTCCAACAATAATGTCACCAACTTTGGTTTCTTGAAAGAGATAAATATGCTCTTATCTCTAGACATGTGATGAGAACACCCACTATTTATGTACCAATGATCATCTTCTTCTAATGCACATGGTACAAGTCCAAATTTCACTTGCCTATATGCCTTTTTCTTCCGTATTTTGGTATGACGATTACTAATGGGGACATCTTCTTCTAGCCTATTGTTAATTAAATTATTAATCAGTTGCCTATTCTAAATAAGTTCCACTGAATATCTAAAATCTCTAAAAGAGCTAATTGACCTGCTTCTACACTCCTTTCCAACATGTCCAAACTTATTGCATGTATAGCATATTATGTGACTACAAAATGGGAAAAAATAATCATAATATTTCTACCTCATGTTCCTTTCATTTCCATATGAGTTGCAATTTTTAGCCTTGTGACCAAATAAATTGCATGAAAAATAGAAGCCTTGGAAGAAATTTGTATATCTGGGAGCCAAATGATCTACATGTGGGAAGGATATTTCCTTAAATGATTTATTGAGAAGGCTTTAACCATTTGCTTCTATACCCAATTGCAATGTGTCCAAATTTGTAAAAATAAAACACCTAATATCATCCATCAAAGGAGAAAATTAATTGTTGTTTGTTCTTTAGATGTTTGTATTTTTTTCCATACTCATTCCTAGGAGAAAATGATGTTCTTTCAAAATTCACTTTCCTTAGTTATTGATTCCATTTCTTTCTTTCATTAGTTCCTTTCTGAATCCTATAGTTAATTTTTTATTTAATAGCACTTTTAGAAGTTGCTTTATTGACTTTAAGACTACCTGCGCATGCCTATGAGTTGGATTCTGATTCATGAAAACCAAGGCCTAATTTAATGGTCGGATACCTTTTAATGCTCCTAATTTACTTATTAATGAGACTACTTCTTTTGTTAATTTATCACATTTGCTCCCTTTCTCTTATCACTTCTTCAAAGTTTATTATCTCTTCCAGCTAGGTTCACAACTTGAATTTTTTTATTTAATCCCATTTTCTTATTTTTCAAATATATCAAGTAGATGTTATTCTATTCATTTGAATTGTGTAGATCATTTTTCAAACATATCATCTCAACTTCAAGTCCTTCACATTGTCTTTTCCTTTTGTTAAGTTGTTCATTCATTGCTTCATTGGTTTCTTTATCTTCTTTTAGCTATGACTATATGGCTATTGCAGTATTCATTGATTCGTCCACATCATGATCCATATTTTCATAAATGTGTAACTTTTCCTTAAGGGTGTCAATCCTTATCAATGAGAAAGCAAGTTCTCTTCTAAGATTAAATTAATTATCTAACCTTTCTTCTAAATCTATAACTCCATCAGATATGAAAGAAACTAATTCATGGCTACAGTCATTTTCATATCGACTACTACTTCATTCTTCAAATATAATAAATGTTTTGTCATTCTTGTTCTCTTAATCCTCATAATAGAAAGGAGAAAGATTACCTATATTTTTACATAGAATCTTACTTGGTCATTGGCATCCTTCCTTAGCTATATTTATTTTACTTTTATCTCCTTCATGGATGGCCTGCAAGTTATCCCATACATCATTTGTAGATTCATAATGCATGATTTTCTCAAGTTCTACATCAGGCATGCAACAATAAATTTAATTTATTGTTTTATCATTCTTCTATAGTCATGACTTAATGGGATATTTTTTTTTATAGCCATTACATACTAGTTTCCAAACATCTTATCTAAAGGATATTAATCTAGACTTCATCCTTTCTTTCCATACTTGATAATTTGCATCATTCAGTGTTAGGTCCCTATAATATTAGTGTAGCTCCCATATTGTTGTGCCCATGTGAGGCCCCTATAATACTAGTGTATCCCCCATATCGTTATTGATGTACCCCATAGAATCCCACTAAAATTATTGTTGAGCCCTTCATTATTATTGTTATGTAGCCCTAAATTATATTTTAACCCCTCAGACTGCTATATATACCAAGAGGGTCTTGTCATTTGTATCATACAAGAACTATCAATTTATGTAATGTAAAAGGGGTTTCCCCCTTGAAGAGCCTTATTTTCAAGTCGTTGATCTATCCTTTGTTTTGTTTTGTGATCTAGTTACATAACATTTGGAATCAGAGCTTTGGATCCTAAGTTTCGTTGCTTCAAACATGACATCTTGGAATTTTTGCTATAAAGTTTTTTCTTTGTGAGGCTTCAGAAGCTAAAATTTTGAACACATGGAGCCAAGGTCTTGGTGAACATTGTGTAAAAATTTCAGAGCTTGGTTTTTTGTATTCTCGAAAATATGATTCAAGGAAATTAGGGTTTTTGTATTCTCCAAAATTCTCTCTCAAACAAGTGCCTCAAGGAAAATATTCAAAACTTTCATTTCAGGCATCCAATTTGCATTTCTTAGAAATTTTCTGAAATAAAATGGAACTTAGTTTATTGGGTACCATTTTTAGGGCTGAAGGCCTAAACAATGAAATGTTTCATTCCATACAATTTCGCTCTATAGAACTAGTCCATAATCAGGTCACCTTGGGAGAATTGGCCTAACTTTATCTTCAATAATCCAATCTTAGTTTAACTATTGGTGTTGGAAGGAGAACACATAGGGCTAGTACAGGATGAAATTTCAAACCTTGTAGGCCGAAGTTATAGAGATACAATAGTTTCAAGCAAAATCCAAAAAGTATGAAAAAAAGGTATGTATTTTTTGAAATTGCATAGCTTTTGTTTGGAAAAACATTCTAAAGAGATTCAAATGGCACAGTAAAGCATGGATATCATTATTTGGTTCCATTATGATTTGCAAAAAAAAAAACATACTCCCAATAAGAAACTAGAAATCTCTACCATGACGCATTAAGAAGAGGAAGAAATGCAACATGATATATCAAAATTACGAGACCAAGTGCAACAAATTTTGCTCTCTAAAAAATAACCAAAAATGAATTGGAAGTTGTTGTTTCTCCCAGAGATAGCGTTGGATTTGTTACAAGAACAATGCTTGGGTACATCTAAATTGGTGTGCCTCAAATGATTCTCGAGCAGGAGGAGACACCACCCATATTCTATACATAGATATCAGTGAGTTGGTTCTTTCATTCAAAGATACAAGCTGTATGTTTCAGCATTTCTACATACACATAGTTCCCAGAAATATAATAGAAATAGTGAAGGCCAAGCACTTCAAAAACTTGTAGTTTAATCATATTTATAAGATAAATGAGAGGAGACAAAGAAAAGAGAAAACTCAGGATATAGAGCTTAAAGTGCCAAGAATTATATATATATAATATAGAGCCTAAAACCATAAGATTTACTATAACTATATGAGTGATAGGAAGATGTAATGGAAAGTGAAGAAATGAATGAGATGCTTCATGCAATATGGTTTTGGAAATATAATTTCAACCCCTCACACATGCATATGCATTAACAATTTAACGCAGATGAATTTGTAGACAAGTCTAAAATATCAGAGTATCTATTATCGCATTAATTCAAAGAGGAAAACATACAAGATGAATGGAACAAATATTGTAATACATCAAAGGAAGAATGACCACTATTCCTGTAATATTCTAGAAGATCTATGTGACTAAGTGATACAGTTTTCAAAAAAATATCTGAATTTCTCTCAGATTTCAGAACCTTTTTTCAGTGATGTGACCCCCTATTTATAAGAAGAGGGGGTGCTCTCAATCATTGTTTCATACATAAAATCTGTAGGAATTTACAGGGTAAGTTCCTCAAACAGAACACCAAAAGGACACCGCTCACAAACAGATCACAGATCAATACACCAGTATTTTGACGTGCTTAAAACCCTCAGAGAGGGAAACAGTCCATGGCCTGCGCCAACGTGGCTACTACAGGCAATTTATTAATAAAAGAATGAAAATTTACATAAGCTTCTCTCATGCACGGTTAACCTACAAATGACCCTCCATGCTCTTTAAATAGAATTCATGGACCAATCGGGTGTCAAGCCACGGATCAGTGTCGGTAATACCGAGGAGAGAATGAACCGTCGGATCACTACATATCGTGACCGTCGGATTGTAAGTTACAAAATGTACAACGGTAAAGAAACACACTTTACCTAACTCTATACCTAACTCTATACTAGACCAAGTGGAACTTAACTATTTCCTATGTGTCGGAATATCCTAACATCCCCCCTTAAGAACAACTTGGGATAGGATTGAAGGATTTACAAATATGACACAATAGGAGAAGGAAGGAGGCACTAGAGCCTATCCCCCCTTAGTGACAACTTCCTGAACTCCAAGCATATATCGAAGTTTAGTGAACTTCGCCTCTGTGAGAGCCTTTGTGAAGATGTCTGCAACCTGATCATCTGTTGAACAATATTGCACTTCAAGAACATGGTCATGAATGAGCTTTCTGATGAAGTGCATGTGAAGTTCAATGTGTTTGCTGCGCTGATGCTGAACTGGATCTTTGCAAAGCTCAATGGCACTTTGATTATCACACCAAAGTGTAGTCGGATGCTGCTGCTCAAAGCCAAATTCTGATAGGATTTGATGAAGCCATAAGGCTTCCTTACTAGCTTCCACGGCACCACGATACTCTGCTTCTGCTGACGAAAGAGAAATGGCAGCCTGTTTCTTACAAGCCCATGTAATAAGTCCTGAACCAAGAGTGAAGACATAACCGGCAGTAGACTTCCGATCATCAGGGTCACCAGCCCAATCAGAATCAGTGAAACCAACTAATAGAGGAGTTGCTTTGGCACTGTAATGAATCCCAAACTGTACTGTACCTCGAACATAACGAAGTATTCTTTTAGCTGCTTTTCAATGACTTTCACGGGGGTTTTGCATAAAACGAGCAACAAGGCCAACAGCAAAGGAAAGGTCAGGACGAGTATGGGTTAAATACAAGAGTTTTCCTACAAGTTGACGGTATAAGGTAGCATCAACTTTGGGAGAAGTACAAGAGACTGAAAGTTTGACTCCAGACTGAAAGGGAGAAGGAGCTGGCTTACAATCTTCCATGTGAAAATGATGAAGAATATCACAAGCATACTTGGACTGGGAAAGGGAAATACCCTCCTTGGATTGCAAGACTTGAAGACCGAGAAAATAGTGTAAGTGTCCTTAGTCTGTCATTTCAAATTTCTTTTTAAGGATGGACTTCACATGGTTTATAAGGTTGGGATCACTACCAGTAAGAATAAGATCATCAACATAAATAACAAGGATGATAAGAGAGTTGCCCACTTTCTTGGTGTAGACAGTATTGTCAGAATAACACCTAGAAAAGCCAGATTCTAAAAGAAAGCTATCCATTTTGGCATACCAAGCCCGAGGAGCTTGCTTGAGACCATAAAGAGATTTCTTAAGTCGACATACAAGGCTGGAGTCTGTTTGGATGAAGCCAATGGGTTGTTCCATATAGATTTCTTCATGCAAGTCCCCATGCAAGAAGGCAGATTTAACATCCATCTGATGGACTTCCCATTTTAAAGAGGCAGCAAGGGAAAGAACAAGGCGGATAGAGTTCATTTTGGCAACAGGGGAGAAGGTTTCAGTGTAGTCAATGCCTTCAACCTGTGAAAAACCCTTAGCAACAAGACGAGCTTTATGTTTATCAACTTTCCCATCTGGTCCATACTTGGTTCTGTAAACCCATTTACATCTAACAAGTTTGCGTCCCTTTGGTAGAGGAACAAGATCCCATGTATCATTTGCCAACAATGAATGATATTCTTCATTCATAGCTGCTTCCCAATGTGGATGGCCTGAAGCTTCTGCAAAAGTGTCAGGATCATGATTTACTGGAGCTTGAGCCAGTAAAGAAGAGGCTCTTTCAAACTGAGAACGTGTACGTCGCTGATCTGTAGGATCACCGGCAAGATCACCTGCTGCATCCCGAGTAGCACGGACCCATCTTGGAAGTTGAGGATCCTGAGAAGGTGGGGGAGGATTGTCATCCTCACTTTCATCATCTGAAGAAGAAATGTTTTCAAAAGTAGAAGAGATAGGAAGAGGTGGCACATCCGCCGGACTAGGCTCGCAGGCCGATTTATTTTCATCAAATTTTACATCTCTTCTAATGATAACATTTTTGGACTTAAATGGAATAAGTCTATAACCTTTTACATCTTCAGAATATCCAACAAAAGTACATTTCTCACTCTTAGGTTCTAAAGCTTTATGCTTTTCATCTGGAATATGGGCCCATGCTTCACTTCCAAAAATACGAAAGTGACTTACATCTGGTTTAATGGAACTCCAAGCTTCTTCTGGAGTGATATTCTTTAGAACCTTAGTAGGAGTGCGATTTATTATATAATTTGCACAATTAATTGCTTCGGCCCAAAAACTAAGACTGAGTCCTTTAGATTGCAGCATACAATTAGCCATTTCCTTTAAGGTGCGATTTTTCCTTTCAGCTACACCATTTTGTTGTGGAGTGTATGGAACAGTATGTTGCATTTGAATTCCATTTTCGGTGCAAAAGTTGATGAATGTGTTTTTAACATATTCTCCACCATTATCAGTTCTTAGCTTAAGAATTTGATGTCCAGATTGTTTTTCAACAAAGGCTTTGAAGGCCAAAAATGTGTTAAATACTTCGCTCTTGAGTTTTAAGAAGTATACCCAAGTGCGTCTGGAGAAATCATCAATGAAAGTTAAGAAATACTTGCAGCCAGAGAATGAAGCAACAGGAAGTGGACCACATAAATCACTGTGCACAAGCTGTAAAGGGGCTGAGGCGTGCCAAGAGGCACGTTTTCCAAAACTGTCCCGATGATGTTTTCCGAGTACACATCTGGAACAAACACCATCTCTGCAAGATACCATAGGAAGACCTGTCACCATATTTTCTTTACATAGATGCTGAAGGGAGCGATAGTTTAAGTGACCAAATCGCTCATGCCAAAGTTTGCTCACTTTATCATTATGAGCAACAAATACTGAGGGAAGATTTGATGACCCAAAGTTGTGAAACTTATACAACCTTGTGGAATCATCAGCAATACCAGTAGCTAGAATCTGTTTAGGATCTCTTAGATCCTTGATTACAACATCATGAGGTGAAAATTCAACAATTTTACCTTCACCTGAGTGAGTTATCTGATATACAGATAGAAGGTTGCTGGATAAGGTTGGAACACATAATACATCATTAAACTGACCATTGTCTAGATGAACAGTTCCAGTCCCTACAACATTAAGAGATCTATCATCACCAACATATATTTTTTGGTGTTACAATCATGTAAAGAAGAAAACATGGCTTTGTTTTTGGCCATGTGATAAGAGGCTCCAGAATCAATGAGCCACTCATGAGAATGAGAAGAAGAAGATACATTTAATGCATAACCAGACTGAGATGATTGACAACGACATGCAGAAGTGCCATTCCTGAAGATGAAGTTGAAGTTGAAGTAGAAGAATGCTCCACATGGATGTTATGTTTCTTCATTGCGGCTTCCAAGGCCTCCATCTTCTTAAAGCATTTAGATTCTAAGTGGCCATCTCGATTACAAAAGTTACAATGTCTATCAGTCTTCTTCCATTTGTTTTTATTGGTCTTATCATTTTGCTGAAATGATCTTTTATTTTGAGACTGAGTTTGCTTAGGACCCTTGTTTGGTTTAGGACCATTCTTTTTAGGAAATGACTTCTTAGGATTCTTTAAATTTGGTTGCTGCTGGACGGCTAACGCTTTCTTGGAAGAGTTTCCAAGATGAAGAAGACCAAGATGTAAGAGTTTTTCTTGTTCTCTTATTAAAGAATCACAAAAAGAGTCAAAGGAAGGGGCCTTGTAGTCTGTTCCTTGACAAATGAAAGCTTCCCTTATAGAATGGAAGGTGGAAACAAATACAGAGTAGGCTGGTCCCAACTTAGTAAGGATGGAATAAATAAGGTTACTATCTTCTTTCTTAACCTTAACACCTTCCAAGAGATATTTAAGCGTCTTGAATTTGGACAAGAAATCTTCAATGCAAGAAAAATTATTAGGATCCAATGTAAGCAACTCATTTTCAAGTTGATGGGCTCTAATTTCAATTTTAATCCCAAAAACTTTAGTGATTTGTTTCAATGCTTCATGAGGAGTATCAAGTTCTGCAATATGGAATCTAAGATCAGGAGAAATAGACATCCCTATCAAACCACGTGCTTGATCTTGTCTATTTTCCCATTTTGTAGTCTTGTCTTCATCTTTTGGTTTCTTCTCTTGGACGTGGCTATTCTGTAGAGACCTTTACTTCTAAGTAAATCTTCCATGTAGGATATCCATTGGAAGTAGTTAGTGTTGTCAAGAATGACTTGGCATGGACTTTCCATTTAAAAAAAAAAAATTGAAGATGCTGAAAGTAAGTGTTCCAATGGATGAATCTCGAAAAATTAGGCTGTTTTAAAAAAAACGGCTCTGAAAAAGGCTTCCGAATGAAGAAGTTATGGATTTTTGAAAAAAAATTGTTGAAGCTGCCGGCAAAGTGCGCGAATGTGCGGGAATGAAAAAAAACGCCCCCACAAAATGGACATTTGAACCCAAGACCTCTACTCTCTTAAAATAGCTTTGAACCAATTGAGTTATACAAAAAATTTGAGAGAGAGAGAGAGAGAGGAGAGAGGGGGGGGGGCTTGGGTTGCGTGCTTGCCTTGAGAAAGCTCTTTTTTCCTACAAAACAAAAAGACAAAACCCAACACGAATATGCAAAGAAAAAATGAACCTTACGACTCGAAGTTAGCTTTAGCCGGAAACTAAATATTTTTCTCAATGTTTCTGATTTTCCAAGATCACACTAAGGTGCAAGGAAAAGAGCATACGCATGAGAGAAAAAAAAATTCCTTTCTGTTTCTGATTTGCCCAGATCGCACAGAGTCGCAGGGAAAAGAACATACGCAGAAATGAAAGGTATAGATCTGGTAATAAAAAAGGCTAAATAAACAGAAACCGAAATAACCAGAGAGAAAATAACAGTAAACTGCAGATAAACATTGTATACCTCCAGATCTTAAAAATGACGCAGATAGGGCTACCGGAAACCTTTTCGCGTGAAACGAAAAGGGTTCCTCACTGGAACAGATGCTCCGAACACAACAGAGCAGTCCTCTCGGCCCGAAAGCAGTCAGAAACAGTAGATCTAGGAAACGACAGCTACATGCAGTTCTACCGGCTTCAGATTTGGATCACCAATGGACGCGGCCCTCAAATAGCTCTGATACCATGTAGGAATATACAGGGTAAGTTCCTCTGACAGAACACCAGAAGGACACCGCTCACAAACAGATCACAGATCAATACACCAGTATTTT
>APFE030441058.1:0-20321 GCA_000404065.3 Pinus taeda | reverse complement strand
TGTTATTTTTAATCATTTTTTATTTAAAATTTTCAACTTAACTCATTAATAAATATAATAAAATCAAATCAAACAATAAAATATTATTTTTTAAGGATATATTATTTAAAATATAGTTAATATAAAATTCACCATAAAAACCAAAAGAATACTAAATTTTAAATTTATTTAAAAATTTGTGCAAGCATAGTATTTAAGACAACTTATACAAATCTTAACAGTTAGGTTCCTTCACTTACTAGTTCATCCTATTTCTTTTCCATGATGCCCTAAATTTATTATTATAAACACAATATAACCCTTATTTATCTTCCATGATGTGAATACATTTTTTTATTATAACCACTATTTATATTCCATGACTTGATCAATATTTTATTATAAGCCCAATGTAAAGCCTATTTATTTTCCATTATCTGAATACATTTTTTATTATAACCCGATGCAAATATAGTTACAAGCAGGTATCTAATTTTAACCAACGACCCAACCTTCTAGATTTTGTAGGAACTCCTTATATCGACTCCACTAAGTCATCCAAGTAGCTCCCCAACCATTAACAAAATCATTAATTATTATCCCAAAACGAAGAATTAAAATAAATATTAAATAATCATTCATTATTATTTAAAAAACGGAGAATGAAAATAAAGCAGCCTCCGTAACAATAGTGAGTTATTTATCGTTGCAGGTAGAGCTATTTTTGCCTTTGCTTTGCCATTTCTGTTATCTCCATTTTAATTTCTGCTTTTCCCTCTCTGATATCTCCATCGTCATTTCTGTTCTCCATTTTGCTTTCTGTTTTGCCATTATCTGATATCTCCATCGCCATTTCTGTTATCTCCATTCCCTGGGTTGAAAACCCAATTCCCCTTAAAAAGCGACTAATGGATAAGTATGAATATAATACTGCAGGGACACCACTATGGAGCTCACCTAGTATTATTCCAGATTGTTTCAGTTACCATGGGGCTGATGTTCGGACCCCTTCTCATTATAGTTCTGCTTCAATCTCAAACTTTTCAGTGGGTATAAGGAACAACGACCCTAACCCTAATTCTCAGACACCGGAATGGATCTCACCTGTCCTTATTCCAGTTTGTTCCAGTTATCAGGAGGAACACGTGCGGAACCCTTCTGATTATAATCCCGCTTCAAACTCCATTTTTTCAATGGGTATAACGAGCAACTACCATAATAATAACAGTGTACATCCTCCACCTATTTTGGACAGGGTGAGCCGGTGTATCATTGGCCCTGGCAACATCTCTCTGGAACCAATCAGTATGACGGATGGTTTCGGAGGCAGGTTTTCTGAGAGCGTAGATGCAAATGGTGGTTTTGGAGGCAGGTTCGTTGAGAGCATCGATGCAACTAGTGGTTTTGGTGGCAGGTTTGTTGAGAGCATCGATGCAACTAGTGGTTTCGGAGGCAGGTTTGCTGAGAGCATAGATGGGAGAAGTGGGTCGTATATTTCCCAACGTAACGCCGCCCCGTATGAAAACACGGAGTGCCCGCGTATGCCAACACCACATTCAAATTTGTTGGTAATACCGCCTGGTATCAATCCTACCACCTTGCTGGACTCTTCGGCTGCCTCTGATGAGCAGGTCAGTTGCTTTAACGAGTTTTTTTTGGGTTTGAAAGTGAAGAGCTGTTCATATTTTATAATGTCTTTCAATGGTTAGGGTTTTGTTTTTCTAACCTATTTGGTTCTTTAAAAAAAATATACTGTCCGATGAATCAATGTGTTCTTGAGAGATAAAATGAAGAGCTGTTATAATATCTTTCAATTGTTAGGGTTTTGTTTTTCTAAAGTGTCTGGTTCTTTAAAAAATAATATACTGTCCGATGAATCAATGTGTTCTTTAGAGATTAAGTTCATTGGAATAGAATGTGCCAATTGAATATCTAGCTGCACAATTAGATCTGTGCACAATTGGATCCGTTGTATGCTGGTTTCTGGCCACGCAAACTAAATTTATTTGTTTTTGTTAGGTTTTTGGTTTTTAATTTTAATTTTTTTTGTTTGTTGAGACGTAGATTAATTGGTTTATTCTTTATTCCGAAAATAATAAGCCAAGATGAGATTAAGTTAATTAGAGTGAAATGTGTAAATTGAATAGTTAGCTGCACAATTAGATCTGCGAACAATTAGATTTGTGTGTTTATTCCAGGTTTCTGGCCACTGATACAAAATAAAATTTATGTGTTTTTAGTTAAGTTTTTTGGTTTTAATCTTCATTTTTTTTTGTTTTTAATCTTATTTTTTGTTTTTAGTGTTCATTTTTAATAGTGACAAAAATGTAACCTAGCTCACTAATAATCTCCTCATTCTCCCTGTGGGTAGAGAATTGTAATTCTTCCTCCACGCTATCTCCAACGCCTCCGGCAATGTTGACAACTGCAGAATCTGTTTCAGTCACAAACCTGGGCGTCTAGAATAATGGCCTTGCTTACCTTGTATAAACTTCCTCCATGCAGTCAACCAGGGTGGAAATTCATGACTTTTATTATGATGTCATGCTTTATTCATTGCACTGGCCTCATCAAAGTGACAGCTCCCAACTAGCGCCATTAAGGCTATGCTGCTAGAGCCTGCTCCCATCACCTTGCCCATGGAGAAGTTATATTATACATCCCACTTGTATTCTCTAAATTTGACTCAAATCCACAAGCTGTCCCAAGCTTCAAGCACCAATATAAACCTCTGTCTACTGTAGCATGCATTGCATAAATGATGGCTCTCTTGCTCAAGAAAAACCCTAGAATCACAGCCTAAACCTAGGGACTACCTGAAATTAGACAAAAGTGGCTACTACAGCACCCTTGAACTTTGGTCACCATACACACTTGGATGGGGCTAGTAATATTGGAACACTTGAGTGGCATGGCAACAAGTTGTGAAAGGATAACTTACCAGCAAGAGTACTTTCTAGAATATTTGGCCACAATTTTTTGTGGGAAGAAGGCATCCACATTTTCTAAGCATTTTCATGAGAACAACGGTAAACAAATGTGTTTGCTTGGAGAAAGAGCTGGCTGACTATTCATGAGACTTGATGGATACAACACCAATTTGAAGGGTTGATCCACCTCAAGTTCCAACAACGCAAACACTTGAGAACGCCACGAACTCTATGTCCACTTTGGGGCATTTATATCTGATATGGAGGATGGTGTGGCCAACCTCGATGACCTAGGGCTTCTACAACCTACCCGAGAAACCACTTCCAATTTCATATACAATTGATATGGAGGATGGTGTGGCCAACCTGGATGACCTAGGGCTTTTACAACCGACCCTAGCAACCACTTCGGATTACATATACAATTTACATGACTAGCCGCCTAAACCATTACTCACTCAAAATAATGTCTCCTTTTGAGTTGCAACATTGGGAATATGAACAACATGTGCATCAAACATGTGGTTCTTGAGAAACATGCATGGAAGTTGGGAGTTTACTTGGTCACCAAGAAGAGACATTTTGCATAGAGAACTTAGGGTTAGTTTACAAGGACTACCTCAACAATTTCCATAGAGAACTTAGGATTCCTTTACAAGGACTACCTCAACAATTATGGTCTGGGAATGTATTGAGGTGCATTGGGGAAGATATTGGGATATACCTAGACCATGATAGATCATACATTGAGTCTGACAACATGGCCATTGCTAGGATTTTGGTACATCTCAATATGAGAGAAGGGCTAGTAGAAAGTCTCCACTTGCAATATAGGGAGCTCATCACATGGTAGATCCTAAATTAGGAGGGTGTACCATTCCTGTGCAGAAGTCTGTTACTTGTATAAATACTACCAGTTGATCACAACTATTCCATCAAGTGCCCTAAAAGACACATGATAATGGGCACATAGACAAAATTGGATATTGGATTGACTCCTACACAAAATGCATCAACTGAACCCCGAGGGAGGGGAGAGAGAATCTGAAGACTCCTCAACAACCAGATGATAATGGGCACTAGTCAAAATCTCGGTAGTCTCATATCCTCTCCTCCCATATCTTGTCATGTTTTAAATTCTGAATATGCCCATTTATTAGTTGTTGCATCGAGTTTGGCTTTATTTGCATGCAATTTGAGTCCCATCACATTTCTTGTTGCTACGGTCCATGAGACAAATATGGCCACTGATCCTACCACAATTGAGGGTAAACTCTCATTACATACTGAATGTGATGAATAGCCATGCAATAACTACCATCATAGATATAATCTTTGATCCCTTTCCCACCCCAAGCCACATCATACATTTGGCCTCAGTGACCACCCTCCCCCAAAATCTCAGAAAATTGCAAGGGTAGGAAATCCTATATATCTAAGGTCATCAAGCGGGAAGGGATTGAGGTGGGAATGAGCATACACACATCGATTGACTTGGTTCTTAGAGCAAAGGGAAACCATGAATTGCTTACCCCATGAAGTGCCCATGTTACAATTGCTAAGGATTTGGTGAGCAGAGACAAAAAATTAGTACTTAGGAGACTTTTTAAATTTGAAAGGATCAATGTATTATTCCTACAAGAGACATTGGGTGAGGGAGTTGCCATCAACTCTTTACTGACATTCATTTTACCTAGTTGGACCTTCAATACCCTTGATGTTAGAGGTCGATAGCGGGATGCTCCTTTGGTTTCAACAATAGAACTATTAAGATTGAAAATATTTGGGGTTGTGAAGGTGTATTGGGTGCACACATCACATCTATTAAACTAGACACCCCACTCTCCTTGATAAATATATATGGATCCTCGCAAAATCTTGTGGGATTCAAGGATAAAATGATGACTTCATCATTTATGGATAAGGAAAATATCATCATTCTCAGAGATCTGAACTTCTCATTGGGACATGCTGAATCATGGGGCTCACCAGCACAAACTGATCCCCTCACTTAATATTTTGAGAACCTATTGGATTCTCGTAGTCTCTTGAATATAGACACAACCAAAATCTAGCCTACTTGATGCAATAGGAGAATTGGCAAGGACGCACTCACGAGAAGATTGGATTGTTTCGTCAACAAAGCACCACTAGTGGATCGTTTGGACAAAATTAGACAATGGGTGGGACTAGGGGTAGGGGTATTTTCGATCATTTCCCATTTTTTTGATAAGTCATTAACTCCAATTGTAAGCCAAACAGTCCTTTTAAATTCAACTCTGCCTCTCTTGAGGAAGTTGAATTGCATAATATTGTAAAGGAATCTTGCATCCACTATAGCCAAGATATCAACTCTTCATTGACTACAGTCATATCTAGCAAATTGTCTCGAATCTAGCACATCACCATACTATGGGCAAAAGGAAAAAAGATAAGAGGTGATACTACTCTACTAAAAATTGAAGCTAGCACATCACCATACTATGGGCAAAAGGAATAAAGATAAGAGGTGATACTACTCTACTAAAAATTGAAGCTGGAATTGATGAGATGGAGGGCGCAAACAATTGAGGTGATATAAATATTGAAAGGAAGAATCAACTTATGAGATTGGAAGAAGAAAACATTAAACTCTTGAGACAGAAAGAATAGACTTGGAAATTAAAGAGCAGAGCCATTTGGCTACAGGCTCAAGATTAAAATACTAAATTCTTCTAGCAATGTGTGAGTGGGAGGAAATTAATCAATATGATTCAGAGTTTAAGGGATCAAAATGGAATGAAGTGAGCTTGTGGATATGGGTACTAGACATTTCTCCCAAATGTTTAGAACCCCACGAGAAGATACCATAGAAGAAGTTCTACCTATTGCTAGGACAAAGTGCCTCGATTTGTGAGTGAGGAGGATGTGGAGAACTTGAAAAAATTGGTCACCCTACAGGAGATTGACGTTGTACTAAAGTGCTTCAAAAAAGACAAGGGGTTTAATTCTACATTTATAGCACTCATCCCCAAGGTTGATAACCCCCAAAAACTTGATGACTATCTAACTATATCCTTATGCAATTGCATATACAAAATCATATCCAAAATCATTGCTATTTGCATCAAGCCCATCATATCAAAGGAGATTCCCAAGGAGAGGTTTGCATTCCTCAATCTTAGACAGATCAATGAAGCCATTGGTACTACATAAGAAGGTCTACACTTCATTAAGCTCAAGAATAGTAAAAGCATCATTCTCAACGTCGACCTTTCTAAAGCTTTTGAAAGAGCATGCTAGACGTAACTTCAACTTACCCTTACCCACCTTGGCTTCCCACATTGAGCACGGCCTCACACAAGGGTGTCCATTATCTCCCCTCTTATTTTTCCTCATCATGGAAGGATTAAGTAGGATCATATTTAATTCCCGAGCATACAGGTCATTATTTGGGGTCAAAACGATAGATGTATACTATCTTACTCATATTTTATTTGGCGATGATGTACTAATATTATTAGATGGAGCAATTCATGACACTATTTGTTTCAAGAATATTATGTCCCTCCTTTGTAAAGCTACAAGAATGATGCCCAAATACAATATATCTACCATTATGCCTATATGATGTTCAGTAAATGAAAAAGATATGCTCTACAACAATTTCAATTCACTCAACTAGACATTGAAGTCAGCCTCAAGTATGTCGGCTTCATACTCAAACGAAATGATTATCGTATAGCAGATTGGTATTGGCTCATTGAAAAAATTGAATGATGCATCAGCATTTGGCATGAGAGATGGCTATCTAGAGCAGGTAGATTAGTACTATAGGCTATATGTGGTTGGCTCTGGCCTCGATACCAAAAGGCATCACCAAGGCTATATGTGGATGGATATGGCCTCAATACCAAAAGGAATAACCAACATAATACAATAAATATGTTGCATATTCTTATGGATAGGGAAGCATGTTAGAAGGACATTTGCCTTGGTGAAATGGGAAAGAAGTGGAAATCCTAAAAAATGGGGAGGCTCGGGCATGAATGATTTGAACATATTTGTAACGACTCTTGGAGAAAAACTCAGCTTGCTGATAATAACATGAGACAACTTATGGAAAGAGGTGAAAAATAAATATACCCTCTTAACATTATGTAATGGGTTCGTAGTGTTAGCACCTAAATCCCCTCAGGCTGAAGGAAGGCAAAATTCAGGGTAACCACAAACCAAGCTCAGTCTCGTAGCTAGCCCTACCAGAACAGGAGAGGGCTCTCTCTGGGTCACACTAAGTGAATAGATGAATGAGAAGGACTCAGATGACTTACAATGAACTATTTGTCTTAAGCTAGTAAGTGGAAATGAAAACAAGGAGTGATTTTTATGAATGACTGTATTTCTCGGATGTTATGGGACCACTGGACCTCAATGAACAGAGAACCTAAAATGAAGGCATAGATTATTTCGTGAGGAAAGGTAGGCTAAAAGAATAGCAATTTAGTTTTAAAATGTGGCGGGATGGAAAGATTGATTAAGAAGTTGAAAAGGGCATGGACGACATGAATCCTTTTCAAACAGAAGAATGAACAATGTATATGAAATTTTCCCACAGGTAGAGCAATAGAATTGAATTCTACTTGATCTCACTCAAAAAATTTCACGAGAGATGGATATGAAATGAAACTATGGAACATAACAAAGAAATGGAGAGAATGATTAAGAAGTTGAAAAGGGCATGGGCGACATGAATCCTTTTCAAACAAAAAAATGAATACTGTATATGAAATTTTCCCACACGTAGAGCAATAGAATTGAATTCTACCTGATCTAACTCAAAAAATTTCACCAGAAATGAATGTGAAATGGAATACAAAACATAACAAGATACATATGAAATGTAAGAGAAACACTTTCTATACTCACAACCACAGGAATCTCATGAAACAGAGTCGCTGCCTTTCATTAAGTCACTGTAAAAATATACAATGCAGAAACAAAGTTTCTTTCCCACAGTCTCCCAGAAGTTACAAGCCAACCAACCCTTTGCAAATAACTTGCATACAATATATAGAATGTGTGAGGAAGAGATAGAACGCCTAGGGGTTGGGAAGTTACTCAAATCATTTCGAAATGGAGATGGAGAGCCAACCATCACCTACAGGTGCAGCGCTGCAAATATGACATTTGGCTTTGGGGTGACTATTTGCCTTCCTTCGCCACTTTGATAGAAGCAAATATAGAGAAAAAACATTTTAAATTCCACCTTTGGTGCCGAAAAACGAAGTGTAGATGAGCGGGCCCACTTGGAGAAGTCTTGAACTGAAATTTCGCGAAATGGAAGCAAATTGGCAATTTTTCCTCTATGTGCAGCGCCAATTTCTCTGTGCGTCACACTACTTTGGGGCCTATTTTGGGGCACTTATATGTGTGAAAAATGTGCCCAAGTGGGATTATAGGAAATCTTGGCTTGTCTACTTTTTAACCCCACTAGAATTTTTGAATTTGAAGTTCATTTGCCCCTCCAAATCTTAATTCTCCCAAGACTGCTTTCTGTGTGTCCAAAAAGTGGCGGAAAGGCCATTTTTGAGAGTTTTTTGAACTTTAGGAGACCCAACACTTATCAAAATTTCTAACCCGAGCACGAGTAGATGTATTTTTCGATGGTGAATCCAAAAATGCAAACCTTTTCTTGGTTGGAGAGCTATAATTTTAGCACAGGGAGAAAATCCCTGTTTTTCGCCCAAAAAATTTCCGTGTGACCAAAATATGCCCAAAGTTTTTGAGATTTGGGCTGGAAGTTCTCTATGGGGTGCTTTGGTGAGTCAAGGAGGCCTCAGCCAAGACCCTAAGCCTATCTTTCTCTTTTGCTATTTTTTCCCTTTTTGTGGCTTTCCTCAGTTTTGCTTTCAAACTCCTTATTCGGGCTCTAAATTTCAAGTTTCGTGCCCTGTAATGAAGAGCCATGTGTCTCAGCAGTGTGTTGTCTTTGTCGGCCTTTTCAAAATTTTGTCCAGGTGCATGTTGAATCTCTCAAGAACAGACTCACGATCATCCATAACCTGTTGCTCCAATGAAGTGAATTCAATCCTCCTCTGCTCGGTAGTTAGGCGACCCTCATGGATGTTCTGTAGCTCCTTGATCACATGCTGATATTCCAGCTGTTTTCTCCTCTACTCTAGATAGTTGATGACCCATCTAGACCTCTCGAAATTGAGTATCAAGTTTTTGATTTATGTGTCTTGCTCCTGAATAATCATCCTAAGTTTGGCATTTTCTGCCTTTGTATCTTCATCCGTAATGAGGATGACACCGGTCTCTTGAGCACCTTATGGCTCACCCGAAGGCCCATCCTCATGCATTGGCTCCTTTCCTCTATCCTCTTCCTGTGTCTTCGATGCCGGAAGCGATGCCCATTCCACCCTAGGTGGAGATAACACTTGCTTTGCTGCTACAAACAAAGGCCTAGTGCCTTTTGGATAGCCTCTCTGATATGTGATGGAAAATGGCACCACACTGGTCTCATGGTGCTCATGCTGATGAGAAGTACCCACTATCTCATGTTTTTCCTTTGATACTACCTATGGACTGGTGAAGAAGTCACGGGAGATGAAGTCCTCCCAAGCAATGCCCTGCAATCTCAACCGATGGACCACCAAAATCTGGATAAGAGCAAAGTGATATACGTTGTTGAGCTGCTGCCGAGGGGTTTTGTGGTGCATGAATTTTCTCATCCTTTCTATTTTCCCACAAATGAAGAATGGGAGGTTCATCATACACACCCCTTGTGATAGGCATAAAGGTGAGAAAACCTCCCCTCACAACTAAAGTATTTCATGATCAATCTCATGAGAGGAGCATAATCATCTCTCAAAAATCTGAATGGGAAAAGTCTTGTGAGCTAACTCAAACAACTCGCTTTTATATAAGGCTCATAAAGTTCCCTCTCCACCTTCATCTTCTTGTGCCACTCTTCTCGAACATTTGGTATGCTTATTGCCACTGATATGGTTTCGGGCGTCAATGTGAAAGTGACCCCTCCCAAGATAGAGTGTCCTCCCTGTAGGTGAAGTGCAAAGAGGCAAACCAACTCATGATGAATCGTGACATTTGCCACCCTCTCACAAAATTTGAAACATGCCGAGTACTGGAAACAAGACATAGTGAGAGGGCATGCCTGTAACTCTGTGAGGGTTTTTGGTTCATCCGTGACATGTCTGCCACTCCTAGGTCTCCGGGGAGCTTGTTCTCCTGAAGCTGTATCACTGTGGGTTTCCCCCTCATAATTTGATGCAGTTTCCAAGGCCATTACTGCTGTTTGTACCCTCAATTTCTTTGCTGCACTCTGAAACCACTGAACTAATAGATGCTCTGCAAACCTGTCACCAAGGGGACAATAAAACAAGGGAGTTTAGGAGGGGAATGATGAAAAGAGGAACAGGGGTTTAAAAGGAGAAATTTATCACGGATTTGGGAGTGTTTGAGTATGGTGTTGATGGGGTATGGTTTGGATGTTTTGAGCCATAGGAATAGAGGGGACAAATCGATATGATTACAGTGGAGCTAGGGTGATTATTAGGGGAAACTGCTACAAGGGGATTAGCTGATAGAGGTAGGGTAGGAGCATGCTTTAGCAATAAAGTTACTGTAGCAAAACCCTAGCTTTCTTGACCTTCTTTATATCATATTTGTTTTACTTTTAAAAATTTTGCATTTGATTTCATGGTTGTCATAATAACATTCCCCTTCAAGTTTAAACGCCAATGATGAAGGTATTTGAGCTACCTCTCCCACCTTTAGGGTCATTCATAATTTTTTTTGGCAATTTAGTGCATTTTGGGCTTGTAAGTATGTGTGTCGCGCACCGGGTATGCACTACACCAGTGGAAATTTTGCAATGTGGCCGGCTCCCAGTGCGCCGCGCACCCTGAGTGTGCCGCGCCACCTTGTGTGTGCACTGCGCACTGTAAAAGTCGCCCAACTTGCTTTGAGAAACAAGGGAGGGGGTTTTAGTGGTGAATTTAGGATTATTTTCTTAGGAAACATGATGGAGGGGAGGTGAGAGTGATGAGGGGTGAGGGGACAAGGGGATGGGAGCAGAACCTTGGTGGCATCATCACAATTTTGCAACACCATTTATCATTTTTATTGGTGATCTTTTCCATGGATGGCCTTGTGCTTTTGGCTACCATTTAAACATCTTATAAACACCATATCATTGACAAAATTGATGTACAAGAGGTTTCGTAAAGCCTACCTCTTGATTTGATGGGCTTGACAAAGATTCGAAACGGTTTTTCCTTGTTTTTGAGCTGTTGGACTGTGTGTGCCGCATGCTCTTCCGAGTGCACTGCGTGCCTTATATGCACCGTGCCTGTGTATTCATTCACCAGCGGGTTGGCTATGTATGCGTCGCATGTGGTGAGTGTGCCGCGCTTCTGCCTGTGTGCGCCGCACTTCCCAAATCACCTCCCAACTCACTCAAACGCTTAGCAATCTCACTCTCCCACCTTCTACAATGTCTTTCCAAGTCTCCAATGGCACAATGGCTTTTCTTTGGGCCACAATCTGTATTTATAGGCTTGATAGAAACTGGTTTGATTTTTTCCTCTTTAAAAACCCATTTTCTAAAGTTTTTGTTCTGCACTTTTGCATTGACCTTTAAACACAATGATTTTCGCTTTTTCCTTGAAATTTTGGCTCAAATGATGAAATCTTTGGCACATATTTTCAGGGATTATGTGACGGGGCCTCCGTCTTTAACATCCATGACTGCATCTGAAAATGTCAATTGTCGATTTCTGGAAAATTTTGTCATAGTTGACCTTGCTTGACTTTTCTTCAAACAGAGTTTTGAAGAAGAGTCGATATCTCTTGCGGTGATGATGAAGCTTTCTGCACTGTAGGTGTACAAGGTCTCCCTCTGACCTGCATGGCTTGTTTTTGGACATGTTTTTTCAAAGATCAAATTGATGGATTTCTAGACTCAAACTAAAAATTACTCTGTCCTGAAATAGGACCAAACCTTGACTATCATGAATCTCGTTAATTTTGGACCAAGACCTGAACCAGCATGGGCCAGACTTGAGGGAAACGGACTAGCATGACTTTCTCCTTCAGTTCATGGCATGTCCCTAGCGAAATGCAACTGAAAGAGAGGAGCGGGACACCTAATCATGAAATGCATAAAGAGTTTTGATCGCTGACGGAGGACTTGACCAGGCCGACTCTAACATTGACTCCAATGGGGGATGGTAGCTCCTATGGAGGTGCCAAGAACAATAGATCTCTAGAGGAGTGAGATAGTGCCTCTTGGTCCATTGGGCTATGGAGTCATCATTTTGATAAAGAGCACAAGACTCTGGCTTATTTACAAAACTAGAGTGACCAAAAAATTGACTCAAACTTACAATTGGAATAACTCAAAAACTGACTGTACATACTGAAACCAAACTGAAATAAAAAATGGTATTTACAATGGTAGTGGAAGTAGTGTTCATATATCAACAGTGATACCATTTGAGCAACCGACCATTGATCAGCCCTCGAGGACAGTCTTCTCCACTTATTTCCTTTAGTAGAAAGGCATTTTGACCCTTGTATGCTGTGACTTTGAAAGGACCTTTCCACAATTTTTTGAACTTTTTGTGCTTGCCTTTCTCCTGATTTCTTGCATCCCATTTCAGCACTACATCGTCCACCTGAAATCTATCCATCTTGGCCTTTCTATCATAGATTTTCTCCTGCAACTTGGATGTGTTCTTGAAGACTTCTTCTCTTGTTTGCTACAAGTGGATCATTTGATTCAGCCTTCTCTGCATGGGATCTTCCTCACTGCCAGCCTCCTGAAGGAGTTTGATCACCGGGGCAGCAAGAGAAGTGGGAAATATTGTGTCCACTCCATAAACAAGCTCAATGGTGACATACCAATCGATTTTTTGTGAGTGATCCGATCTCCCCAAAGCGCATGAACCAACCTCTTGTTCCAACTCTTCTTATTTATTTCCAACAGCTTCTTGATGATGTTGACCAAAGATTTATTTGAAGATTCCGCCAACACATTGCCTTGCGGATGATAGGTGGTTGAGTGAACCAGAATTATGTGATACTTATGACAAAATTCTACCATCCTTTTTTATCTAAACGCTGCTGCATTATCAGTGATTATTTTGTTGGGACAATCCAAGTGAGACAAGATGTTATTTTCATGAAATGAAATGATTACCGTGTCCATCGGTTGTCTAGTAGGGGTCGCCTCCATCCATTTTGTGAAGTTGTCCGTGGCTGTAAGGATCCATCTATGCTGTCCAGAAGATGCAGGATGAATTTCCCCAATGAAATCCAACCCCGACTACTAAAAAGGAGCGCTCAAATCGATAGGCTTGAGTGGAAATGGCTGTAATTTATGTTTTCCTTTGAAAATTTAACACTTATGATAGTGCTTTACCATCTTATGCGCATCAGCAAACAAAGTAGGCTAGTAGTACCCTGCTCTCAAAATTTTGTTAGCTGTTGATTTCCAAAAAAGATGACCACCACACTCTCCTCTGTGGAAATCTTCCATGGCTTTCTTTGCCTCCTCTTCCACCAGGCAGTTTAACAAGACGCAACCAGGATCTTTCCAATACAATGCAGAATTCATAATACAAAACTTGCCAGCTTTCAATTTAAGTGTTCTCGCTTTATTTCTAGTCATGCCACGCAATGGTGATTGATTTTGCAACACATATATTATATCAGAATACCATGGGGACAACGAATACATTTCAAAATACCTAAATTGACGTTCCCTCCTCATTTTCATCAGTCAAGGCAACAATCAAATTTATGTCCAATGCATGCAAATTTGATTCAGCCATTAGCTTCGCCAACCCCTGTCCTTTGATCAGCTTTGTAGGCTTTATCTCTACGTCGTATTCTACCAAGACTGCAATCCATTTTCCTATTCTCCCTTCCGAATCGGTCTGTACCAAAACATCTTTTACAACAATATTAGGAACATAGGCTAGAATGTGAGAATGTAGGATATATACCTGGAAATCTTTCAATGCCTTCACCAACGCCAGGGATTGCTTCTCAATGATGTTATACTTTAAAGTTGTGTCTCTTATAGATCTGCTAAAAAATGCAATGGGTCTTTCATGACCCTCTCTCTTCTACAATAATACAGCTGCCATAGTATGCCTCGAAGCAAAAGAAAACAATATGAAATCTTGAGTATAGTCCAGGCTTACTAGAACTGGAGCTGAAGAAAGGGCCAATTTGATCAAGTTGAAATATTTTACTACCTCATCTGTCCATTTCACCTGACTGTCCTTTTTAAGTATGTTGGTCATTTCTCTCAAGTGTTCTGCAAGATTGGGTACAAAACGACGCAAAAAATTCATCTTACCATTGAATGATTGTATTTCCTTTTTGTTTCTAGGCAGATCGATTTGCTGAATTTATTAGAGACGTACAGGATCTATGCGGATGCCATATTTTGAAATGATATGCCCAAGTAATTTTCCTTCCTCCATGGAAAACAGGCTCTTCTTTACATTCAATGATAAACCATATTTCCTGCATTTTTGAAAGACAATTTTTAGGTGATGCATGTGTTTTTCATCAGATGTTGAAGACACCGTCAGGTCATCCAAGTACACCACCAAAAATAAATCCTTCTCATTTGCAAATGCCAATTCCATTGCACGCTGAAATGTGGTACCTGCATTGTTTAAACCGAATTCCATTTTGGCGTAGTGAAAGGTTCCCCATGGAGTGATGAATATTGTCTTGTTTCTATCATCTTCATGGATGGAAATCTCGTTATATCTAGAATAGAAAATCTTTGTTGAGCAGAAAATATTTAATCTCCTCACCATCTTGAAATACTTGCCAATGTCATTGATTGTTTGGAATGGTTGGACGATGCTTGACATGGATTTCAAATCTATTGCTAGAGTTCATGGGGATCTTCAAGCTGCTCGCTGCCTTGGCAAGAGCATCAGCAATACTATTTTGGATTCTTGGCACACATGTCAAAGTGTATTCGGAAAATAGCTTCAAGATGTCCAAAACTACATTTTGATAGGCCCACATCCTAGGATGTTTTTCTTGATATTCACCTCTGACCTCTTTTATTACCAACTCGAAGTCGCCATATATTGAAATCCTCTTTGCATTCATCTTTCTAAGAATTTTCAGGCCAGCAATCAAAGCTTCATATTCAGCTTCATTATTGGAACATTCGAAGGCCAGCTTGTAGGAGCAAACTCTCACACTGCTAGGTACTTTGTTTGGGGCAGAGAAAGGACTATGTACCCAACTGCCAATACCAGCTCCATCATTCCTTACTGCTCCATCAAAATGCATGGTCAATAAGCCTTCTTCCTCCTCTTGTAAGTGTTGAAAATCAGTTTGTTGTGCTTTGTCTTCTTGTTGCCCATTGTTTTCAGCTCACTGTGAACGCAATAAAATACAGAGATAACCATATACACAAAGATGCAACGGAAATAATACTTCATTTCATTAATGGAAAATACTGAAATATGCTTACAATTGGAAATACAAAAAAACCAGCTAGGGCGATGGTAGCTTATCTCTGAGAAGAGATGTGTGGCTACATGCCTCTGAACTATGTTACAATGAGGCTCGAAGGCCTATTTATTGTTGAGAAATAATGGAAAACCCTTCACATTCCAAAACCTGACCCTAGAAGATGAAACGTCAAATTGTGGGCCCCGTTTTTGGGTAAGTTGGTACATCAACTTCCCGGGGTCGCGAATTGGTCGTATTATCCCCGTTTGATGTGCATGATAGGCCATTGGAAAGATCTCTCCGAGGACTACGACGGAAAAGATGACTTTTAGACAAAAAAATCGCTGGCGCTAGATTTCCCAAAAAAACGTGATTTAGGGCCTCAAAACGGCTCCGGAAGTTTAGGACCCAAAAAAATACTAAACATAGTAAATTGTACTATAATTAAGGAAACTGAAAGAATTGAAAGAAGCACTAGAGGTGATCCATGTGGACTTAGCGGGTGGCCACCAATATCCACCTGGATCATTCCTCCCACCTTAGGAAGCAATGGTCCCCATTGCGTTGAGTTCGTCCATCTGCTGAACTTGTCCTGCAATCTCTGATGTGTCCAGTAATGGTGGGAAGCATGGTCGACACGGTCCACATTGAACACTTGGTGTAGGCAAAGGAATGGAGGAATGATGTGTGGCAAAGCATTGTTTCCCGTAGCCTTGGTATTGGTGTAAGGACCATGTCGGAGTAGTATGAGCTTCTGATGGGTTCTGGTAAGGCGTTCTTTCTGTTGACGCAACCAGACTTTGTTGCCCACCTGAAACTTCTGTGGTACCCCTGTGCATGAGGAGAAGTTGTTCCTGTGTTCTGTCATGACCGTATCCCTTTGCTGCTGCTGCCGCGTGGAGGAACCCTTTGCGGGGTTCATGGGTGTAGCAACAATCTTCCCCTTACTTTGGGGGTGAACCAGACAGGAAATAAATTTCCTAGTTTGTGATATGAGCTTGTTGCTTTTCTTAGCAATGATCAAAGAGGCGGCGGTAGGTGGGGCTACCTCCGACATCCTGTATAATGAATTATCGAAAGAAATAACGATAGCACGAGGCATTGAATCATACACAGCATGTCGCCTCCACAAGTATGACTAGCCTAATAGTACATCACAAACATCTAGAGGTGTAAAATCACACAGTACCTCATCTGTGAATGGTTTGATGTTATAGGGAAGGCGGCACTGCTGGAAAACTTTAAGATCTCGTCCTTCATGAAGCCACCCGATACTGTACGGTTGCGAGTGTGGTGTAGTCGGTAGGCCCAACCGCTTCATGACATCTGCTGAAATAAGGTTCTTTTGGCTGCCACTGTCGACAATGAATTGCAGCGGCGAACCCTTCACCCACATCGGTGAGTGGAAAAGACATTCCCCCTCCTCTCACTCTTCGGGCTCATTCTTCTGGATCTTGGGAGTGGCAACAGTGGTGCTGAGATCCGCATCAATGATCTGCTTCCCTTTGCCATTCTCCTTGTCGGGTTCTGGCTCAGGGTCGGAACATGTATCTGATTCGGAAGCTTTCAACTCGGTCACCAGTGAATGCTTGTTCTGACACTCACTTCTGTTATGAGTGGGACTCTTGTGGAACTCACACCACTTTCCTGTGTCCTTCTTTGGCTTTGTGGTGTTGTTCTTTTCTTTCGGCTTCGACGGGTTGTCTTGGGTCACCACGCCTTGGCTTTGTCCTTTGGGTTTCGGATTAGAAGATCTAAAGTCTCGCTTCTTTTGTTTGAACTTTTTCTCGATTTTGACAGCGTATCGGTATGCTGTGTCGAGTGAGGAGATGTTCAAGAACTCCATCTCTTCCTGGATGTATCTGTGTAGGCAGCCACGGTATTTGAGCACCAGATGCAGCTCAGAATCTCTGATACCTAGCTGTGTGTGAAGGGTATGAAAAATTTTTGTGAGCTCTGGCACATCTTGATCTCGTCCCTGCCGCAGTGTTGTCCATTTGATGTATTTGTCCTCATAGCTTTTGATAGGGTAGTACTGCTCCTTGATGGCATCTCGGAAGTCATTCCAAGTGGGTGCGGTCGAAAATAGTGAGCATGTGCTTTCATCCTTCTGCTCGCAGTAGGTTTCCCACCAGTCCTTGACGTGGGGGGCTGCTTTGAGAAGAGCGAAAACAATCTTTTCCCGACTTGAAAATTCATGAACAGAGAAATACCCATCTAGCAGATTTAACCATTTATCTACGGCATCTGCGTCTATTTTACCCTGGAAGATGGGGATTTCAAAATTAACTTGTACCTTAAAGGGCATGGTGTTTCCAGAGTCGCTGCTGGAAGCCGATGCGTCACCTCTAGGTAGCCGCTAAAGGATCTGCGCAAAACTGTCCATCATCGCGTTTCGTTGTCGCTCGAGGGCTTCTCCGAGCAAGATTTTGATAGGATCTCTTGCTCCCTCATCTTTCTTCTCATCCGCCATTGGAGGCCGTCGCGATTTTCGAGGCTGGTCTTGCAAAGGTTCGACCAGTTCAAGCCCTAACTCCTTATATCCTGACCTCGTCGGGGACATGCAAAGAAAAACCGAGAAAAAGCAGACCGCTATGATACCACTGATCCGGATTTATACAGGAACGCAATAGATTACAGAGATAACCATAAATACAGAGATGCGATAACCATAAATAAAGAGATGCAGCGGAAATAACACTTCATTTCGTTAATGGAAAATACTGAAATATGTTGACAACCAGAATTGGAAATAACCCAGTTAGGACGATGGTATCTTATCTCTGAGAAGAGATGTGCGGCTACATGTCTCTGAACTGTTCCGAACTTGTGTTACAATGAGGCTCGAAGGCCTATTTATTATTGAGAAACAATGAAAAAACCCTTCGCATTCCAAAGCCGACCCTTAGAAGATGAAATGCCAAATTGTGGGCCCCGTTTTGGGTAAATTGGTACATCAATTTCCCGGGGTCGTAACTTTGGCATATGATCTTCGTTTGACGCGTATGATAGCTCGTTAGAAAGATCTATCCGAGAACTACCACTTTGGGAAGGGCAACATCAATCCATGGGCCCATGTTGCCCACAGAGTTCCCAAAAAACGTCGTTTAGGGCCTCAAAACGGCTAAGGAAGTTCAGGACCCGAAAAACTGCTAAAAATAGTAAACTGTGCTACAATTTAGGAAACTGAAAAAGCTGAAACAAACAATTGTGGCGGTCCAAATGGGATAGGTGGGTGGCCACCAAAATCCACTTGGATCATTCCTCCCCCCTTAGGAAGCAATGGTCCCCATTTCGTTGAGTTTCTCCCTGAGATGAGGAAGCTTCTACTGAGTTGGGTCACTGGTGAGCTGTTCTGCAATCTTTGATGTGTCCAAA
The DNA here is from genome assembly GCA_000404065.3 of Pinus taeda. Taxonomy (NCBI): domain Eukaryota; kingdom Viridiplantae; phylum Streptophyta; class Pinopsida; order Pinales; family Pinaceae; genus Pinus; species Pinus taeda. The sequence goes on along the minus strand of APFE030441058.1, from coordinate 1,536 downwards.
AATGGTGGGAAGCATGGTCGACGACGGTCCACATTGAACACTCGGCGCAAGCGAAGGAATGGAGGAATGCTGTGCTTCAAAGCATTGTTTCCCATAGCCTTCTTACTGGTGTAAGGACCATGTCGGAGTGGTCTGAGTTTCTGATGGGTTCTGGTAAGGCGTTCTTTCTGCAGATGTAACCAAACTTTGTCGCCCACCTGAAACTTATGTGGTACCCTTGCGGGTGAGGAGAAGTTGTTCCTGTGTTCTGTCATGACAGTATTCCTTTGCTACTGCTGCTGCATGGAGGAACCCTTTGCAGGGGTCATGGATGTAGCAACGATCTTCCCCTTACTTTGGGAGCGAACCAGACAGAAAATAAATTTCCTGGTCTGTGATATGAGCTTGCTGCCTTTCTTAGCAGTGATCAAAGAGGTGGCTGTAGGTGGGGCTATCTCTGGTATCCTATATAATGAATTACTCAAAGAAATAATGACAGCACGAGGTCTTGATTCATACACAGCATGTCGCCTCCACAAGTATGGCTGGCCTAATAATACATCACAAACATCCAGAGGTGTAACATCACACAATACCTCGTTTGTGAATGGTTTGATGCTGTAGGGAAGGCGGCATTGCTGGCGAACTTTGAGATCTTGTCCTTCATGAAGCCACCTGATACTATACGGCTGTGGGTGTGGTGTAGTCGGTATGCCCAACCGCTTCACAACCTTTGCTGAAATAAGGTTCTTTTGGCTGCCACTGTCGATAATGAATTGCAGCGGCGAACCCTTCACCCACATCTGTGAGTGGAAAAGGCGTTCCCCCTCCTCTGGCTCTTCGGGCTCATTCTTCTGGATCTTAGTAGCGACAACAGTGGCGCTGGGATCCGCATCAATGATCTGCTTCCCTTTGCCATTCCCCTTGTCGGGTTCTGGTTCAAGGTTGGAACATGCATCTGATTTGGAAGCCTTCAACTTGGCCACTAGTGACTGCTTGGTCGACACTCACTTGTGTTATGAGTGGGACTCTTGTGGAACTCACACCACTTTCTTGTGTCCTTCTTCGGCTTCGTGGTGTTGTTCTTTTCTTGCGGCTTTGACGGGTTGTCTTGGGTCACCTTGCCTTGGCTTTGTCCTTTGGTCTTCGGATTTGCAGATCCAAAGTCTCGCTTCTTCTGTTTGAACTTTTTCTCAATTTTGACAGCGTATCGGTATGCTGTGCCGAGTGAGGAGATGTTCAAGAACTCCATCTCTTCCTGAATGTATCTGTGTAGGCAGTCGCAGTATTTGAGTACCAGATGCAGCTCAGAATCTTTGATACCCAACTATGTGCAAAGGGTATGAAAAATGTTTGTGAACTCCGGCACATCTTGGTCTCGTCCTTGCCGCAGTGTGGTCCATCTGATGTATTTGTCCTCATAGCTTTTGACAGCGTAGTACTGCTCCTTGATGGCATCTCGGAATGAATCCCAAGTGGGTGCAGCTGAAAATAGCGAGCCTGTAGTTTCATCCTTCTGCTCGCAGTAGGTTTCCCACCAGTCCTTGACGTGGGGGG
>APFE030441054.1:0-14271 GCA_000404065.3 Pinus taeda | reverse complement strand
TTGAATTCCATGAAGGAAGAGAAGCATTTGCTTTTTGACAAATTGTAGGAAATGGAGAGCCAACTTCATATTGTAAATATGAACCTGGAAAGGATGCATGAGAAGGAGACACATCTCCTTGTTGCCAAAGAAGCCTTAGTCAAGTATCAGCTTGAATAAGAGGTAAACAATTCTAGTTTGTCTTCAATTTCCTCTAAGAATGTTTATGTTGGTTCTTTTGAAAAACATACAAGAAGCATAGGGTCCAACTTGATGTCAAAAATGGGCTATGGAGGAAAAGGATTAGGCAAACATGCACAAGGCATTGTTGAGCCAATAATGGTTGAGGAAAGGGCTAAGTATTTGGGTCTTGGCTATGGACAATCTTATGGAGAAAGTTCCAAAGCAGCCATGAAGGCAATTGAAACAATTCTTAGAAGCAGTTTCATTTTAATTTCTCTACCCCAAGAATGTAAAGATTGTATTCTTGGGGAATGAAATTGTTTGAAACATACTTTGCAATAAGAAGGTGTGCATAAGCATGCACTTGAACAAGAGAGTTGTGAAAGCTCTAAAATCATTGAAGAGATTGATGGTGTTCTGAAGGGAGCCACTTCTTCATTCGATTCACCTTCTCATGAAGACAAAAAAGGTGAAAGAGAAAGGTATAAATCTGATTTCAATCACACTTATTTTGATCATGTTAAGTATGGTAAATTTCCACATAAGCACTGGAAAAACATTGCATGTTCCTTTTGTGGTTTTGTTAACCATAGTGTTTCTAGATGTTGGAAGAGAATGGCCACATACAGGAAACTTTTGAAGAAAAGGGGGCAAGAAGCCAAAGGTCCATTGGACAAGGCAAATTATGTTGTAAAGAGGATGAACATGTGTTGTACTTATTTCCATAAGCAAGGACATATTTTTGAAAGGTGTTGGACTTTGAATACAACAATGTTTCAACGGTATTTGAAGAAAGTGGAAAAAGAATATAGCAAGAATGGAAAGGAAGTTTCCATAATTGATGTGTTGCAGGATGATTCACATATTGATGTCGATGTGCAGTTAAAGGAAGCACCTTTCATGTGGATTGGTAAGAAATGGTTAGAGTGCTTATCCAATTAAAGTTGTATGTCTTTTGATGTGATGCATTTCTTTGCCAATGGAATGCAAGTTGTAGGGTTTTACCAAAAAGGTGAATGGAAAAGTTGAGTATGAGACTTGCTTTATTGCAACTAAATTATGTTCATTTCAGCTTTGAAATTACATGTACATATGCTTGCGGATCTTATACATATGATTGTGCTTAAGAGAAAGTTGAAGAATCGAATACATGCATGAGAATGGTATGTATGAACAAAGGAATGTTGATGATTTCCTTGTATTTGAACATGTATGTGTAATTGACTTGATGGTCGATGGTTTTGTGTAAACATGGATGTAATGTCATATTCACTTGAAAAAGTTGATTTGGTCTCCAAGATTGTAAAAGGGAGATAATGATGAAGTGTTTCATCTTTGAAAAGGAATCATTAAAATTATTTTTTTACATGCTTGACTTGAAGGGTCAAATGTTTGAAAAGGCATGTTTTTTGTCAGCTTGTGATTTAGTCAATCATTTGTACACAAGATGTAAAGATATGATGACGATTCACATGATGTGAAATTTGTTTCTTTTGATGAAGCAAGAATTTATGTCATCAAGTTATTTTCTTCTTTTGACATCGTTTCTTGTAGAAGATTTGTTGTTGCAAGGAAGCATTTCAATTTGAGAAGATGTAATCTCATGTTGTTGAACCACCTTAGATCGATGATCAACGAAGATAGTTCTTAACCAGAGAACAAGAACATCCAGGAAGGAAAGTGTCGACTACCTTCGAGTTTTGGTTCAAAGGCACTAGCCATGAAAGGCAAGTGTATGGAGGCTGAAAAGAAGAGGGTGGTGTACTCTCATCTACTATTTAGATCATCATATTAGTCTTTTGGGGTCCAAAAGATTCCCAATGAGGAGGAGTGATCAGATATTGATCCATGACCTTAATGATAGCTCAAATTTCAAAGTGTTCGAAAGAGTGTCGAACTTGAGGGACCAAATAGATCTCGTCTTCCTGATTCAGGCACCATGAACAGTTCAAAAAACTGACAAGGTATGAAGGAGTTATCAAAATTTGAAAAGTCCAGTAAACTGTAATTTCCAAGAATAATTTCATTTTTGAAAATATTAAAAAAAAAATCCTTTTTGGGGACCAATCAAGTGTCGACATGTGGTAAGCCCAAAGGTCGCCACGTGGCCCTAGAATGGTCATGTAAAATTTTGTTGGGGTCTGACGGAATCGAACCTGTGACCTCCAACAAGACAAACTAGCGTGCTACCACCTCAGCCAATGTTGTTTCTTAACCTTTATGGGTCGCATGGCATATTAATGTTGTAACTAGTTGTGGATTGCGGGTTAGGACCACCAGCGATCTTACCTGCCAGTAGTCCCCATGTTCACATGTCCGTCATTTTCAAACTAACAACGCGGTTGGGTGTTACTTAATCGCCGGTTGCAGCGCAGTCACATGCTGCTGCATGTTAACCCGATTGCCAGAAATGCGGCATTATCCTTAATGGCCTGGGATTATACCGCCAGCATGTGCATGCTCGACAGTTATGGTCACAGTCACCTCCAACGGTTAGCTTGGAAGAGCGGCTAAAAAGGCAGAATTGCCAAATTTAACTAAAGTTAAGTGCAGTGAACCAGATTTAGTGGAGTATCCTTAGGGGATATGGCCTAAAGGCACTCCACGAGCAGTTTTCGACTAGGGAGAGTGAAACAAGAGGCTAGATAAGCTAATTGGAGCCTTCTAAAGCCAATGGAACAGTGTAGAGAAGTTGAAGAAGTCATCTTCATAGAGATTTTCATCCAGGGAGATTTTGGAGCTCAGGGCCACCAGGGGTTGGAGGCAGTTGTAAGAGCTACCAGTACGCGTTCTCAGCGAACCAATAGTCATTCCTGACTATAATGAGTCTTCTAAATCCATTGCATGGATTTTTAGAATCAGTTGGAGACTTCTAAAGGCCGATATGCTACAGGGGAGTTTGAGGCAGCCCAGTGCTAACCGTGGAGGAAAGCCTAGTTTGGGTATGCAATGCTCATTTTGAGAAAATGATTAGACTATTGTTGGTGTTTGATATGTGCTGGAGACAAAATAATAGGTTTTAGTGACATTTGAAGAATTCTGAAGGAGTTAGTGCCATCAAGAAGCTCAAGGAAGCTCAGAGCACTAATTGAAGGAATCAAGTCTAAGGGAGCTTAGATTTGTTTGCAGAGTGATGACAGCCATGACAGGGATATAGATGGTATTCTAAGCCCATTGGTTCAGTTCAGTAACCTTTGGAGTTAAGTGTGGAACTTGTAAAAGAAACTTTTCCATAATCCCAAAGAGCCAAGTCAAGATGACAAAAGCTTAAGGAGACATAGCCCACGACATTAAGGTGAACTCCTAGATTTAATTGTTGTTATGTGTTAATGTTTATTTGCTGCATTATATGGTTGTTATGTGTGTTTAATATTAGTAGAAATAAATGGACTTAAAGCACTTAAACAGTTAAAATAAATTACACATACACTTGTTTCAAGTAATTAATTTTACAAATGTCAACATAAGCTAGATCATATATTTGTTAAGCTTTGGAGTGGGAGGTTCTTGTAAGCATAAAAGGCTATCAAATCTTCATTTTAGATCAGGTACTTCCACTGCTTGGAAGTCTTCGACAACACTAGTTCATTTGGCATCCATCACTACAACATACCATGTACAATGGATCATTGTCACCGTAGTTTCTCTTCATAAACATTTGAATATATTGAACTTCCTTAGGCTTGCTCCCTTTGAAGTGAGACTCCCTCTAAGCCTACATGGTCTCCACTAGATCACACGCTTCCACATGTACACTTTGATCCACTGGCCCTTCAAAGTAACGCTCTGATTCCATGTTGATTTTCCATGGCATATAAGAATCTAGGTTAGTGTCTTAAAATATTTGACACAACCAACTCAAATGCCTCAACTATCTTACTTTGCATAGTGGAAAATTACACATCAGTGAATCGACTAGCGCACATGACCATTTTTAAAATTTTCAACCCTTCTTCGTTATATTAACAACTTTAATACAATTGTCTAGGGATCTTGTACCAAGGATAATGGCCCTCATACATCCACTGATACAAGTGCATACAACTAGAGCTTGGTGTTTGTCATGTTGACCACCAATCTACCCTAAACAAGACAACCTTGACCTACTTGTTGATGTGGTGCCCCTTAGCCCTTTCATTTCATGTGTCCTAATCAAATTTATTTGTCCATCTACTCCCAATATGTGGAAATGCCTCTATTAATCGTCCTGGTCTTTTAGGTCACTTGACATGACTTCCCAATCTTCCCTCTACCTGAACAATCCTTCATTGTCTCAACATGTAGGGACTTATGTCGAGTCGTTCACAACTTCATTTGTGAAAAACTCTAGACTGCCCAATAATGCTTCTTAGTTCATTTGGGACTTCTTCCCTCTATTTCCTTCCTATGTTGGTCTAATGAAGTCAAACTTTAGGCTGAAGGACTGCCACCAATCACTGCTAAGCGTCCTTCTTCAACAATGAACTTGGGATTTTAATCTAGCTCTCTACCTATCTTGTAGCCCTCTCGGCCCTCAAACTAAGGCTCTCTAAGCCTTCTTCTTCGGAACCCTCTAGATCTTAGGTGTTTGATCCTTTCTTAGAGTTAGGATTTAATTTTCTTTTAAAATTTTAAACCCCATACAAGTCTAAAACCCCTTCACTTGGGTTTTTTCCCCACAAACCCCTTTTGTGACCAAACTTCTCACAAACCCTGATTTGGGCTTGTGGAATACCTCCCAAGCTACACATTTCAATACGTTATCTGAACATAAAGAACATCTAACTAACAAAATCAAAAAGGAATATCATTACCTAGGGTTGAGGGCCCTTCCCAACCTAATTAAAGTTTCCAAGAGAAATCAAATCATGCTATAATGATGCACCAAAACTTGAGAATCAAACAAGATGTATTGATGGAAAACCAACACTATTTACAAGAAGAGACAAGACATAAGCTTGTTTCCACAATGGTATTCCTATTAGCTACCTATCCTCAACCTATTACAAAATGAATGACTAACATCCTCAACTATGTTCCATATTTGAATATTTGTACAATAGGAACATTGGGGTTGATTAAATCCAATCCCCCAATCTCATATTTTCCTAAGAGTAGAATACATTCAAGATAGTAAAATGATAACTCCCAAGGTAAGATTGGGTTACTTACTCTTGAAAATACAAATACATCTCAACAAATAATTTATATACTTTGGAAATATATGAGATTCATTCCCCTTATTGTTTAGATGGCTAATTTGATATCTTCCTCAAATCTGGGCATTATTTGGAAATATGGGCAAATTTGTGCATTTTAGGCAGATTGATATTAATTTAAGAACCAACATATCTCTCAAATCGTATTGAATTTTAGAAAATGGTCCAAGTATTAACCAATTTTCCATTCTAGGAACAAAACACATTTTCTAGAATTTCAATTTTTCCTTCATCACCTTAGGAATTGTGCCCAAAGTTGATTATCCAAAAAATTTGACTTGTAATTTTCTTTTGGAGTTTAAGATTCACATGTGTGACCTGTGTGTGATTTGAATAACATACAATTATTTTAATACCTCGGGATTCAAAACCCATGTGACATAATTTCTTCTAGAAGGAAGAAAATGTGTTAACCATAATTGGGTACTAGAACGACACTACAGGTAAATAAATTGGACTAGACAATTCATCATTAGCAAAATCAACTTAAAATTGATTTAATATATTAGAGACTTAGGAATTAGTGAAAATAACAAATTTTAACTCAAAATGGATGTCAAAGGGCCTTAGGTTCAAGGGGCTGAAAATGTATACTCAAATGGTAAATTATGCGGTTATGGAGGTACGGTATGGGTGATAAAAGGTTAAATGAATGGTTGAAAAATATGAAAATACACGAGCCCAACATCTCCCACATAATGAAACATTATCATGTCCTCATGCAAAGTAAATCTTCCTTCAACATAATCTTTCAACATTGCTCAAGTTACCCATGAAATTCAAATAATTTTTTACACATATTCATAATAGATGCAAACTAGTGCCTTGCTACATTACTCACTACAAGCAACCTTCAAAGACCTCAAATTCTACTTCCTTTATTCATTGTGGACAAAGTAGGTGCTGACATGATTCTAAACCATCCTTCACATTTGCTTCATTACTCTTGTCCATCTTTCTAATAGACACTGGACCCCATGACCCTTTGCAAATACCTTGAAGAACCATCCTTAATTATTTCCATTGCATAGAAAAAGTGTATATATATATATATATATATAAAGGAGCAATAACACTGTAACACCTTTAACAAGAAAGGGTAGAGATTATGGTATCACGCCAATACTAGAACACCATGCCTGCATGGTGGATATTCTTGGTCATGTTGGATAGTTGGAAGAGGTAGTGGATCTTATCAATAAAATTATATTTCAACATTGTGTTTTGGCGTGGCGAATCTTTCTTTCTACTTATAGAATCCATGGTGATATAAAGCCTAGAAAACTTGCAGTAGAACACATCTTGAGTTAGAGCCACATGATGGACCAACATATGTTTTCTTTTCAAATTTGAAAATGCATATGCAACAACTATATTGATTGTATGGTTTGTTCATCTATTTTTCTAATTTATCTTATGCTCGAGAGATTATATATGTATATATAGGTTTTTTCGTCTATTTTTCCAATTTATCTTATGCTTAGGAGATTATGTTTAAATATTTATTTCAAAAGTAATATGATATTTGAATTTAATGTTGAAAATGCAGCAAGAAATTCCTAATTTAATTTTGCCCAAAATTAATTAGGAGAAATTTGAACTCTAATTTCATCAAAAATACTTAGAAGTAGTTAATTGAGGTGACATGGTCTTGTCACTTAGTTAACTCATTTAATTCGAGTTGGAGACACTTAAGTTATGTTTAGTTATGATTGATTGCTAATTTCTAGCAATCAAGTTCGGTTAATTTGAGTTATTATGAGTTTAACTAGTTCTAACTGATTAAGAACTAGTGGAGGGTCTAGCAGCGGGTTGTAACTTCAACTGATCTTTTAGTTAACTCATCAATCAACCCAAAATATTTAATGCATGAAGATAATTTGAGTTACCCATTTGAGATTGGAGTTCAATGGAAGTGTATTATCAATTGTATAATTTTCCGGGTTGTATAGGTGGTGCATGCAGTCAGAGAAAGTCCTATAGGGATTGCACAATTTTAATTGGGAATTTCCCTAATTAATAGGGGGCCAATTCCTTGAGGAAAAATTCAAGGAAATATGGACTTGGGTAGACTTGCATTTGGTTAAGTATTGACCATAGCTTGTCTAGGAAGAAATGAGATATACTATACTAGTGTAGAGGTTGCTCGGGCTTGAGCAAGAAATGTATTTCTTCTCTATTATCCAAATAACACAATACAGATAGGAAGGGGTTTTGAGGAGTTGCTTTCCCATTAGATAAGTCTCTGAGCATATGGGAATGAATCTTGTCTCATGTTTATGTTGTAGTTTCTCGATTGTTTAATTGTTTCCGTTGATGAGTAGAGTAGATCCAAGTATTTTGTTTTAACAAATTACATAAGCAATTTGAATCTACAAGGAATTTCTATATGGTATCAAAGCATGAATTACCATAGAAGAGAATAATTCGAGTTTGTCTTTGTAGGTGAATCGAATTTGCAGTATCATTCTTCAAAGCCAACAGGATGTTGTTCTATGGATTGAAACTTGAGTATTCCCTTGAGGGTAACACGAATTATATTGCTTATAAGGACAAGATGGAGCAGTGTTGGAAGATAATGGGTTGAAGGAATTCATAAACAATGATATTCCTAAGCCTCCAACAACCGATTGTCAAGATTTGGTAAAGTGGAAGAAATGTGTGGCAACGGTGAGGAGGATCATACTAGAAGGAGTTCGAGATCATATTGTATTGAATCTCCACGGGAAGGATACCCCATATGCAATGTGGAAAGCCTTGATAAACTTGTTTCAGAACAACATTGACCACGGGAAGTTGGAATTGAAGTACAAGTTTTGGAAGATCAAGATGGAAAAGGGTGACACAATACCATAGTACCTGAGTAGGTTCACCCAATGTTGACATCAAGTTGGGAGTGTTGGTATTATAGTTGTTGAAGATGATCTAGTAAGCCTAGCACTTCTAGCCCTTCCCAAGAGTTGGCACAGCTACCAGGATTCAGTAAATGGGAGGGAGACTCTACCAAATTGGGAGAGATTGTGGTCTGACTTGGTGCAAGAAGAGATAAGGCAGAACACTAGAGATGGAACCTCATTGAAGCATGATGATGAGTTGAAATTTGCCTTGGCTAGAAAGGCAAAGAGAGGGAAAGGGAAGAAATCTCAATCCAAAGGGGATTCCAGTCAGGTCGACAAGAACAAAGACTTGTTGAAGATTAAGTGCTTTCACTGTCATGAACTGGGATAATATGCCATGAAGTGTCCACATAAGGAGGGTAAGAAGCCCTCAGGAGGAGTGGTAGGTGAAGCTCTTGCTTCACAATTTGGTCTTGATTTCACGCTCATCGCATGTATGGTGAGCACCATGATGGGTAGTGTGTGGTATTTGGATAGTGGAGCCTCATTCCATATGATGGGAAACCAAGAATTCTTCAGTGACTTGGAGGAGAAGGACCTCTAGATGCACATTGAAATCGGAGATGACGGAAGGTACATTGCTACTGGTATTGGTATAGTTACTCTTTAGAGGGAGTCGACTCCCCTCTCAAATTAAAAAATGTGATGTATTTTCGGGGTCTGAAGAAGAATCTTGTTTCAATTGATATGTTGGAAGATCGTGGCTACGATGTGATATTTAGCAAAGGAAAGTCTTTCCTTAGACACATCGCCGGAATACAAGTGAAGCAAATTGGAGTTCGGGTGTAGAACCTCTACAAATTGGATGTAGAAGATTGTGCAACATTGGGCACAAAAGTAGAGAAGATGCAGAGTTGATACATTGATGAATTATGGCATAGAAGATTGGGCCATTTACACCATGGAGACTTGAAGATCATGCAAAAAATTTCTACAAGACTTCCCAAGGGTGCATTGGAACAGAGAGATACATTCAAAGGGTGTACATTGGGGAAGTACACGAAATCCTCCTTCAATAAGTGGGATAGTAAAGCGCATGCAGTCCTTGAAAGAGTTCACTTGGATGTGTGTGTACCTTTCTCGACAGCCTCCACGACCAAGCATAGGTATTATGTGATATTTGAAGATGATTTCTCATGGAAGTGTTGGATCTTCTTCATGAAAAATAAAGACTACATGTTCTCCAAACTTAGTGAATTTAAAGCACTTGTTGAGAAAGAGATTGACAGGAAAGTGAAGGCTCTCAATAGTGACAATGGTGGAGAATATGTGTCGAATTAATTTAAGAACTTCTATGCAAAATAAGGCATTCGATGGGAGTTGACAACACCTCATAACCCACAGTAAAATGGGGTGATTGAGAGGAAGAACATAAGTATTATGGGAGTTTCATGAGCCATGATGCATGATCATAGCCTACTGCTGCACTTATGGGTTGAAGCATGCAACCCAGTTATTTATTTGCAGAACATGAGTCCTCACCGGATTCTTGGCATGAATACACCAGAGGAATATTTTTCAGGGAAGAAACCAGATGTGTCACACTTCAGGATCTTTGGATCATCAGTTTGCTGTCATGTTTCGAAGGATGCAAGGAAAAATATAGAGTCAATAGCTGAGTTGGGCATATTTGTGGGGTACACTAATACACCTCACAACTATCGTGTGTACTTGCCATATCTTAGGATGATAATTGTCAGAAGAGATGTGAAATTTGATGAGGAGAAGACAATGAGGTGATTCCTTGAGAGGGAGCTTCAGTTGCATCTAGGGAAGGATATTTTGGCTCCAAAGGAGGAACCTCAGGAAGTTGTGGAGTAGCGACAAGAAGAGGTAGAGAGAGTGGAGACTTCCACTCAAGTAGAGACATCTAGAGATGGAAGGAAACACACCAAAGAAGTTGATATATTATTGCATGATGCTAGAGAGAATGTGGGAGCACCCACATCACAAAGCATGCATAGGAGGTCATCAGATCAGTACACTAGTTACATGGCTCTGATGAGTGAGCTTGTAGAGACTAAGCCATCCTCATTTGAGGAAGCAGTGCAACAACTAGTATGGGTTGATGCCATGGTAGAGGAGTATGAATCCATTATCATAAACAATGTTTAGGAAGTGGTCCCAAGACCAGAGGACAAGTCAGTGGTAGGCTCCATGTGGATCTACAAGGTGAAGCAAGCAACATATGGAAGCATCGAGAAACACAAGGACAAATTTGTGGCCATGGCATTCTCTCAAGTGGAGGGAATTGACTATGAGGAGACCTTTGCTTCAGTTGCAAGGTACTCTTCAATCAAATCAATTCTAGCTCTTGCAACGTAGATGGGATGGAATATACATCAGATGGATGTGAAGACAACATTCCTCATTGGAGTGATTGAGGAAGATATGTACATTGAGCAACTAGAAGGATTTGAGACCTTCGAAAGAGAGTCGCATGTGTGCAGACTCAAGCGAGCACTGTATGGATTGAAACTAGCACCCTGTGCTTGGTACACCAAGATCGTTAGTTATCTCATCGGGTTGGGCTTCACAAAAAGTGAAGTAGATAGAAAACTTTACCATATTTTTTTTGAAGGTAAATTATTGATTATAGTATTATATGTCAATGATTTAATTTTAACCGGTGACGAGAAGATGATCAAGTCTTGCAAAGAGGATTTTGCAAGAGAATTTGAAATGAAGGACTTGGGGCTCATGCATTATTTCCTTGGTATGGAAGTATGGAAAGGACATGGGGAACTATTTGTCTCTCAGGGAAATTATTCCAATGAGATACTGAAGAAGTTCCACATGGAGAGAAGCAAACCCATGTATATTTCTCTGGCAAGGAATTAGAGGAAGGAAGGTGCTACTTTAGGTGAAGTAGTGGAGGCTACCATCTACACAAAGCTTGTGGGTTCACTTATGTATTTGGTGAACACATGACTGACATGTGTTATGCAATTAACCAGCTTAGTCAAGCTATGGCTAAGCCAACCAAACTCTATTAGAAGGCAGTAAAGCATGTGTTGAGATACCTCAGAGGCACCACTTAGTTTGGTATTTGGTATAGGCAGACAGAGGGAGTGAAGTTACAAGGATTCACATATGCAGATTGGGTAGGTAATCCATCAGACATGAAGAGAACATCAGGAGGATTTTTCAATGTTGGGTTAGCAAATTTTTCTTGGTACAATAGGATGCAGTGATCTATTGCACTCAGCTCAGTAGAGGCAGAGTACATGGATGCTAGCTAAGCAACATGTGAGGCTATCTAGATGAGAAAGATCTTTGTTGGTGTTAGTGTGAAATTTCTTGGAAGGTGTACCAAAAAACTTCACTTAAGTCACTAGGTGACAAGTGACCCTAACAAAAATTTGATGGTTGCTTACGATTCAAATCTAAAATAAAAATGGAAAAACTTGCAAAAAATATGGACGATCTAGAATAACAAACAACGATAAAGATATCCAATTGAATAACCCAAATGGAAAGACTTTAATTGAATAAATTCTTTATTAAAAAACACTCGGTGAAGGATATTTACAAAAGGGTCTGTAAGTCCCCCTCTGCGGGATGGGTCCTTTGATGTCCTTGATGTTTCAACAAATGATCTTCTCTCTCAATATGTGAAAAACCCGAAAAAAAATGTGGAGAACTCAGATGGGAGCTCAAAAGAAAAAAGATAATAATGGCGACGATGATTATGATCATAGTGAAAAATGAATAGAAAACCCTCCTATTTATAACAAAGTATTGAGTTAATCTAAAAAATGGAGAATAATAAAATAATATTAACCAAATCAAAATCTAACCGATAGGAATACTTTATTGTATTTATTGAGGAGGGAAAAGATATTTAAAATGGTTAAATATCTTTGTTTAGAAATAACTAACAAATTAAATAATTTATTAATTCTGATCCATAAAATGTTGTGGATATTCCACTGGTCACAACAGATATGATAATATTATATTTTAAAACTGAGATTATACACTATTACAGTTTCATTTAATTTTGAGAGTTGTAAAATTAACTGTAATTAGTGCATGCATGTAAAATTAAATCAAGCAGAAAATTAGAGAACGAAAAAATAAGCTCACACACACATAATACACAAGGTATACTCTCTGGGAAACCCTTTCTGGAGAAAACCCAGTTGGAAGGTGAGGTTGCCTCGCTCTCTTTCTCTGTTTGGAAATATGGCTGCAGATACGAAGAAGTAATGTTTGTGGCTTATGGGCTGATACAGTGCACAAATCCTCTCTGTGTGCTCTACCTCCTATCTCTCCTGGCTATCTTTTCTTAACTATGGAACAAAATGGTCTCGAAATAATAGAATGCTTCTTCTCCCTAGTGGTCCGGTTATAACACAACTCGATAGCCTACTAGTGGTTAATTTTGACCACATAAACTCTTAACTAGAGTTCCAAAATAGACTCTTCCAGAGTCTTTTACATCAAAAACACGTGGCTAGCCCCTTTTCTGTAAATAATGGGGGCTGACATGACATCCTCCTGAATTATAGGTGTGAAAACAGGAAGGTCAACTTCTAAGTGGCACAACTTTTGCATACAGACTCCGATTGATGCGATTCTTGGGCCTTTAGAAAGATTTATGTGTGTAAAATAGCATGAAAGGTTCTGGATTTTGGCAGAAAAATTTTACCCCAAACAAACGTCATTTAATGCCTCAAAAAGCTCCTGGAAGGTTTCAGACCTTGTTTTGCCAGACTGGGTCATGCTAGTAAAAACGGTCCCGTGAGTTGATTCCTCCACTTTTTCCACTCAAAATGCATCGAGATGGATGAAAAACAAAATAATGATCCTATTCAGATCAAATTATTTCTCAAGGATTAAGAATGGTGTGAAATTGAAATAATTATTAAATAGTGATTTAACAATTATTCCAATAATGGAAATAAGGAATAATAAATAAGTATTGATTTATTTAATTATTCCTAGGGGATTTAGACAAATGCGACAGGGAATAAAGATTTAAGCAATGATTTAATTATTATTCCTAGAGAAAATCAATTAAAAAATTATCTATCTAAGTATTCTCATGGGTTTTTTTAATCTAAATCATAAAATAATTTAATAAAAGTGGTTTACTAAATTATTTTCCACAGTGAAAGTAATTTTGCTATGGTAAAAAATAATCCTACATGGTGTATTTTGATCCACCTAGTTAGAAATGGCTAGGTTATCATTTTTTGGTGATAATAGATTACCCCCCAATGTATGAGTGTTAGGATAAAATCATATGATCGGTATACGTTGTAGGTTACACTTCCAAAAGACACCAAAGGGGAGTCAAAGAGAGAGAGAAAGAAATGAAGCAATGCAAGGACATACAAATAATGGAGGGGGTGAGACCTACTAGAGTGATGGAAGTATCCTTTTATGTGGGAGTACATGATCTCAAATGAGGCAGGGTGTAGGTTTTAACCCCGTACAGAAATCACCTGCATACGAATTCTAAATCACAGGAAAAATAAAAATACGAGCATAACACATAAAACACATATACACAAAGATTTCCCACTAGATCCCAAAACCGAGACTACCAGCTTGATTTTTCATTATTTTCCTTTCAATGTTACAATACATATTTATACATACCGAAACATCCAATACCATGGACTGAAAACCATTGCATCCAAAACCATGGACCGAAAACCATCGCGTCCAAAAAACATGTGCGAAAATCATGCACAAAACCATAGGTGCGTCCGCCCAACCTAACATAGGGTCCAAAACCAAAATTTTCCAGGGCGCTGTCCCAGACCCCATAAAGTGGGGTTATAGGTACCCCTCAAACCCCCTGTTAACTATGTGGAAAGAATATAACACAACCCAACAATCTCCCACTTGTTGTTTTCTTTCCATAGGGGGCCGCATGATAGCTTAGTCATTTTTCCAGCCCTAAAAA
Organism: Pinus taeda; assembly: GCA_000404065.3. Lineage (NCBI taxonomy): Eukaryota > Viridiplantae > Streptophyta > Pinopsida > Pinales > Pinaceae > Pinus > Pinus taeda. The sequence goes on along the minus strand of APFE030441054.1, from coordinate 94 downwards.
ACCCATTGTTTCTCTACACCAAGAGAACTTCTCAGAGCTAACAGATTTTGTCAATGCATCTGCAGTATTCTTCAAAGTGTCCACCTTTACCAGC
>APFE030441052.1:0-20562 GCA_000404065.3 Pinus taeda | reverse complement strand
CATTAGGTCAGAAATAGAAATAGCCGTTGGAGTCTCTGCACATACTATTTAACAAGCTAAGCTGGATTGGTTCGAAAAGCGTGGACAAAAGAATATTTATGTGATTACGTTGAAAATTCTCTAAACAAATTTATAATTTTATTTAATTATAAAGAGTCAATATAAGAGATGCATATTTGTTTAATGGGATTATTTTTTTAAATGGAAATCTGGTTATGTTATTGATTATGAGAGGGTCAAATTTATTTATTTATGGTTTAATATAATTTTAAGTTTTTTAAAGGTTTGGTTTAACTTATAAATAAAATGGTTTTTTCACTACAATATGGTATACAATTTCAAGCAAGAATGTGATTTTTTGTTGTTAAATTACTTTTTTGAATGCATAAATGGATCCAACAAACTAAAAAAAAACTCATTTGGTCTATAAATTAGACTACAATATTTTTAAATAATTTTTTGGTAAAATAATTTATTTTAATTATAAATAATAAATGTAAGTTAATTTATCTTGACATTATCAAAATTATTATATTATTTATATTTTATTTATTCATATATTATTTTATTTCATTGCAAAATATAATTTTAATTTAGATATCATTTTTTTAGGATTCAACTATGACCATTTCCATGAGAGGTAGTTATTGAGACTACCTCTCATGAAAATGGTCATAGACGAATGACTTAATGCATTTGAATCCAAAAAAGTGATATCTAATATAATGCACTCTCAAAACCTTCAATACATAATTTTAATTTTTTAAATATTATATCTTTTAGTAAATAATTTATTTTAATTATAATATAAATGCAAATTAATTTATGACAATATCAAAATTTCTGTAAATAATTTATTTTAATTATAAATAATTATCAATAATAAATATAAGTTAATTTATTTTTACAATATCAAAATTATTGTATTATTTAAATTTTATTTATTTGTGTATTGTTTTATTCATTAAAAAACAAAAGAAAGAGAATGGATATAATATGTTGATTTGTAAGATAAATTGTTTTATTATTATTATTATTAATATCTAAAATTATTAATGTGGGTTGTTTTAAGTGAGATTTGTGAGATTTTTGGAAGCTAGTGGGTTTTTTTTGCTTTAATTTCTCTAAAATTTAACAAGAATTTATCGAAATCACAAGTTTGATAGGTAACCCCTACACAATCAATTGCCTTAGGGGTTTTTTAGGGTTTTGAATCCATATATATTGTAAAGAATTTATCGAAATCACAAGTTTGATAGGTAACCCCTACACAATCAATTGCCTTAGGGGTTTTTTAGGGTGTTGAATCCATATATATTGTAAAAAAGCCAGTTTAAATAACACAAATCAAGATTTCACCTCAAATTAAAAACAACTCCTTATTAATGTATTGCTTCAGTTTTGTAAGATATATATTAGTTTTATAAAGATATTTTTTAGTTTTTTGGAAAAATCTCTCATACCACTTGAGTATAAATTGGTCAATATTATCTCACCATAAATAATATCTTTTGATTTTTAAAGAACATTTTTTTTTATCATTGATTTTTAATAAAATAGTATATTTTAATAATAAATATTAAATATAAGTAATTCATTATGACAATAAAAAATTATTAATGTATTATTGTTTTTCCTTAAAATTCATGTATTGTTTTAATTGATATTATGTCACCGCTTTTTTAAATAAAAGTTCATTAGTAAGTTAAGTTTTGGCTTATATAAGTGCTTATTTTCCCTATTACATTTTCTATTTATTTCTAGTTAAGAAGGGATTTAAAACACTTGTAGGAAAGAATTCATTTTGTTTGATGGAAGGTTTTCATGGAGTCTAAAACATAGTTGAAGGTGTCTCCTCCTTTTATTCCTTGTTAATTGATATTTCCTCTTTCTATGGGTGAATGTTGCATCGATCGTTCGAGCCTATGTTCTTAACAAACTTCTTTTCGACCATATTTCACAGAGATTGAAGAGCTAGTTCAATGTGGGCACAATAATGATTAATCTCGTGGAAGGAGTCCTCGAGGTTGGTGCATTGGTGATATAGGAACCCAATTTTAAGGAGCATTGATCCTTCCACTGATTGTGCAAAGCTTTGACCTATTCCAGTTCTTCTTGAATGGAATTTCAGTGAGAGCAACAATGATTTGGATCCATGGATCAAGGATCGGGGGAACTGGAGGCACTGATCTTAGAAATAAATGCAGATGGCACAAAGTCTTGCGGGAGTGCAAAGAGAGAAGGATAACTACATAAAAAATAAAGGAGGCCCACAACAAGGAGAAAGGCAGAGACAGGGGCAAGGAAGTGAAGTAGGAGGAGGATGCTTGGAAAGGGGCAGCATAAGAGTGCAAGGAGGGGAAGAGGGAAATTTAAGGAAGAAGGAGAACAAAGAAGAAGCACGTGAACCATAAGGAATATCAAGCTTGGATATGTGATCAGAGAAAGAGATGAGGGATACGAATTCAAGGAGGGGCTCCTATTCGCTTGGGAGTTGGAGCATTGAAAAGAAGAGATATGTTGGAGATTTTGAATGAGAGAGTCCACAGATGGGAAGGGATAATTTTTAGAATTAGCAGAGGTCCTTTGATGCGTGTGAACTGAAATGACATTAGGTAATAAACTTGATGGAGATCTCCCAATTGATCATAACCTCTCCTTGGGGTCTGCAACAAGATTTATTTTCTAATTCACCAGCCCTACCATTGTTTCCTTTGAGGACATGATAATAAGAGATCTCTCCTAGATTCTTCATTTGTTGTTGAATTCATGAAACAATTTTCCCAATTTCAACATTCTTTGGGGTCAATCTTTTGACCATCTGATGAATGAGGATGGTTGAGTCACTAAACATGATCAGATTCATGAAATTTCGATCACATAGAATCTATGCACCCAACAAAATATCATAGCCCTCAACTCTATTATTGGATTCAGTCCCCAATCCCCAGCCAAAAGAAATGGACACCAATCCCATATGATAATAAAAAATGACACCTCAAGCACCAGAAATAGCGGGATATGATTTGGATGCTCCATCAAAGAATAGTCAGGGCCTCTTGAGATATTTTCACCAGTCTTTGAAATCCTAGCCTTTCATATGAATCTTCCATTTATCTCGACTGAGGGTATTTCTCCTGGGTAAACAAATGAGGTTGGGGGATTGATCCAGAACAAAATTGAAACAATGTCACTCTTCATCTTGGAGGAACTTAATATAAATTTTGTTGTTCCCTTTTGATAAAATGGTTATCATTGAAAGGCTCCATGATTTAGCCAAAGTTTTCGTGATTTCAGGCTTTATGTTTTGGAAGATAGACATATTCCTTGCTAACCTGAGCTGCCAACAAAAGTAAGATAGAAGGAAAGTCTAAAACTATTTAACCATGAATTTGTTTTTAAAGGAGTATGGATAGTTGGATTTCCAATTGACAAAGATGTCAGATAAACTAAGATTGGAATTAACATGGACTTGGAGGAGGCTTACTAGGTTTCCCAATAATTCATTGAGAATTTACATGTGATGAATAGATGGTGAATGGTTTCCTCAACATTAGAACATAATGGGGGAATATAAGAGCCGTATATGCCTCATTTTCTGAGATTATATGATGTGGTAATTTTCCCTTTAAGCATAGTCTATATGAATACTTTGATATTAGGCAGGCTTTCAAATTTCCAAACTATTTTCCAAAGAGTTCAAACATGTCGTTAATCAAGATCCTCTTGGAGTTTTCCATATCTAGATTTAACTGAATAATCTCTTCCAATTGGTTTCCATTTGAAGTTATCTTATTTCTTGAAGCAAATTGGGGTCACTCCCTTAAGGTGGTGAATAAGAAGGTTCCACTACTAGAGAAGCTCAGGGGGGATTGCAGGAGAATTCCATCCTTCCCAAGAATTGTCATGATTATTCCAGGAGGAAATTTTATCAAGGTTTATAATGTCTTTGTTTTTAAGCCAAGTCATGAGATGTTGTATTTCTTGTAGTGAACAGAGAGATGGATTACTCATGATTCTATCCATCCGGATGTTTATGTCTTATCCCCCCGAGGGATTCTTGAAGTATTGGCTTGGAGTACGGGTAGATCTTTTTTACAAAGCTTCCATATTTGCGAGCAAGGTCTGGTAGGAAGCTGAGAGGAGATAAGGTGGTGTCAAGAAGTGTTGATGTATTTATGTTCTAATACTTGCTTCCACCATGAAGCTTCTCCCATAATGAACCTCCATATGAGTTCTTCTCCGAGAGAAATATTCATTAATCGAAGAAGCCAGATGGAAATTCCTCTTTTGTCATAAGGAGCTGAAACTTGAAACTAGAGTACTAAACTGAATTTCTTGGTCTTTTATTTACCTCCCTACCAAAGAAAAATTCTTTTGATTAGTTGAATTTTCTTTTGAATCCTAGTTGGAGCTTGTATAATTGAGTATTGCTATAAGGAGAGGGAAGAGAGAATACATTTAATCAAGGTTATGCTCCCAGCCAAATTAAGGCATTACATTCCCCAATTCTACATTTTCTTCTTCATTTTGTCTATAGATTCTGTCCATACCTTAGACTTCATGGTACCTTTTGATATTGGAAGTCCTAAATGCTTGAAATGAGACCAATTTGATTTGAAATGGATACCAAAGATTTGAGAAATACGTTCAAGAGTTCGAACAGGGGTGTTCCATCCAAATATACTTCTCTTTACATTATTGACAAGACCACCCAAGGCCTCCAAAAATTGATCCAATATGGATTGTTGGGGAGGTAAATCCCCTCTGCGGACAGAGGCGATCCCTACTAGCCCAGACTGGGTCTAGCAACAATCATCAAACATTATAGCACAAGTCCCTAATTGCAAATTAATAGACCAGTGATGAAGGCCTACTTGGATTCCAACACTAGTGCTTGTAGAAGAGGTGGTGCTCCCATTCCTTTGCTCCAGCAGATCAAAATCCCCACGATCTCCATGAATAGACACCTGCACATATAAGAAACGACACAAACACAAGCATAAAATCCATCATATGCAACTATATATCAGTCAGAAAGGATATAACTCATCATCATCACAAATAACAATAAGAGTGGAACCATAACCAATAGTGGTTCATTAATAATAATCAAAGAAGAATACAACCAAGTTCTAATGCTAGATTCTCCTTTGGGTGGGTAGTCAACAACACATGTCTCAAAAAACTTGTTGGGAGTAGGGACAAGCCTCTCTCTCTTTGGTTAATGGACAATAATCTCCTTGCTTGGATTTGGTCTTATGGGAATTAAGAAGGCTCTTGTAGCATGAAGCTCTTGGAAACTTGATAATTCTGAATCTCTGGAACTAGTTTGCCAAAGAAAATGGACAAGCTTTTATAAATGGAGGAAGGGGAGTTGGGATCATCCACAATAATCATGGGATTGGCCATATCCCTAAGGAAGCTTCCATGAGAGGTGGCAAACCACTTCCCCTCTATGGAAATCCATAGCCAAACCACCCAACTCAAGATAGATGCAGTCCAGGAATTTGTTAGGACGAAACTTCCGCCATTTGTTTATTAAAAAGCACCACTAATTATGGTTGTTGCGGGTGCAACTCTATGACAGAGTGTCAACTAGCACACCCTCTTTGGAGGATTTACCCCATTGGCGTGAGGGCTGCACTATGGGACTGCACCAATGGAAAAAGGGCTATTTTTAGGGTTTTTAGCAGGAGATGTCTTCAGGCAAATAAAGCTCATGTTCAGGGGAATGTAATCCAAGTGTTTCTAGGCCATGTCACTTATCATAGGTCCTGGAATGAGTCCTCCAAGATGCGAGAGAGGGGTAGCATGGATGGTGAAAAATTGTTGTGTAACAGATGCCCCCTAAAGCATGAGGCCCGAGAGAGAGAGGGGTGAAATGGTTTACGAGAACATGTCCAACCAAAAACACTACCGCTGGAAAACCTACATGGATAAGTACAATTGATATCTCAAATACATGATATATGTGGTATGGGCACAACCATCCATAGCAGAGTACACAATAATCTAGATCCAAGGTATGGACGCAGCTATCCAGTGAGGATCGATAAATAGACTCAGGCATGGTCGCAGCCATCCAGTGAATGAGTCATGTAATAATCATAATAATCCACAAAATCACAGCCTAGATCCCAACAGACAAAATCCAGGATCTTGCGCTCCATCTCGATCCGAATAAAGTACAAGTTCAAGCATGCGAATATAGGAGGCGAAGTCGAACATGCAGGAACATCCTCTGATTACCAGCCAATGATGAAAATTGTTAACAGACGCGAGAGGTACCACCAATAATGACAATGGCCCTCAAGGTACTATAGGTACAATCTACGGCATGCGGATCAGTGAGCCGGCGTCGAACACCAGTAGAATCATTCGATCGGAGGCCAATGATGAAAACCTCGCATCGAATGTGAAGAACCTTCCATTGAGGCATGCAGGCTCTAAGGCACCAGCAGGGAGTCTCTAGATCAACTTCCTGGATAATGAGCTGAAGTCGACAGGAAGTGACCTTGATTGAAGGTGGGCCATAGTGTTTCCCACATCATCGACGTGAGACAGAGGAAGGTAATGTTTTTTTGAATCAGGATTATATGACTTATCAGAGCGAGGTCGATATTTCGCAGAGGTCAAGTTCTCTTGAACATATTGGTGGCACGACAGTGGACTTGGCAGTATTTGACATCAATTGATCAAAGGTCATGGTGACAAGACAAAGAGAAGATGAGAGGTCAAATAGGATCACCTAAACCCATGGAGGCAAGTGAAAAATGAGATGAGATGTCCCCACCCAGACACGAATGCAGACAAGTGCCATGTTCAAGAGCGACATACTGCCGACACGAAAATGATTCTGGTCTTATGTTCCCCACCATTTCTGGCGAGTACCCCAGTTATTTTTATTAACAAGCTTGACGAGGATAGCATATGCTTGTAAAGCGTCATTTCGACGGAATCCAATGTCATCAAGTTTTAAAGAGTCTGATAAAGGAAGAACTCGGCGTCTTTTCATGTTTAGAGAGTTTGAAAAGACAACAGAAAAGTAAACTCTAGGGGTGTCCTTTTTCGTAAAGTTGTGTCTCTCGAGCCCGAAAAAGTATAAAACAATGCTCGAAAGAACTGCCTGACCATTACGATCGAGGAGTACTTTTCATGATTAGTGACTTCAACCTGAAAAAGTAAAAGGCGACCGAAATCACGTCATTTTGTAACTGTTAACGAGCCTAAAATGACAAGGGCCTGACGATCTTTTCGTCTTTACACAGTCAGAAAAGAGTTTTAAAGACGAACACCTCTTATTTATGTTTAACGAGTCAAGAGGAACAACTCGGCAATCTTTTCATATTTAGAGAGTCAGAAAAGAGCAGAAAGATGACTCCATAATGACTTTTTCATGTATTTACCGAGTCTGAAAAAGTATAAAATATAACTCGTTTCATTGTCTAAGTCGCAAAAAAACCTGTTGCTGCACAAAAAGCAAGTGTAAAACCCATTTTCGACAAAAATATATTAAAATATTCATAAAAAATGACTTTTAAAACCTATTTTGAGTTGAAAAAGTTATAAGTATGTCAAAATGGTAAAAGCAAAATTACTTTTTACCTTTTACCTCATTGAAGAGCAGCAATGGTCCATTTGGTGTGCGAACTTCGGGCTGCGATTATGACAGATCCATGCGACCATTTAGAGCTCCGTCAGTTCCAGGTAGGAGGCACTTCCTAACACCATTTTAATCCATTTTTTTATGTTTTTCTTTTTCTCATTTGATCTCTGTGAAGGGATTTTGAAAAATTAGGGCCGCGCCCATTGGCGCGGGTATCGGGCACAGAGCCATGCCAATGGGCCTTTATACGCCAAAGGCCCACGCCAATGGGCACGACTGTTTTAAAAACAGTCGCACCAACGGCCGAAGTGCATTTTTTCCTTTAAATTTCAAAATTTTAAATGATTTAAATGCATTTCCTAGCCTACCAAAGATCTAATCAAAATTCCTTTCCAACAACTTAACACGTAGATATAGCCTTAGAATTCGATGGTCTCTGACGGAATATCGCCCATTGAGTTGGTGGACAACAAGCTGAGAATCCAGGTTCACAACCAATGTTCGAATACCGAGATTGATCGCCTCGGCCAGTAACTCAATAACAACACTATACTCAACAACTATGTTTGTGGTACAACCTAGACAAACCCCTTGAAGGTCTACTAGCTCACCATGAGGATCGTAGGTCACCCATGTCGCAGAAGACAGTTTGCGTGTACTGCCGGAGGCACCATTAGCGAAACCAATGTAAGGCGAACCAAACATCTGTACAAGAAGAAAAAGGACACAATAAGCGGCAATAACGCCGACACACCAAGCCAAAAACATGAAAACATGCACACACAACACACCTACTAAAGCACACGTATGTACAAAATAGAGTGCCTGGAATTCATGCATAATATTTTTTCAAGTAAAGCCCATTCCGAGGCTTATCCAGGGGATTCCCTTCGTAGTCAATCAGCTCATAGGCCCCTTTTTGCAGAACTCTCTTTACAATATAAGGCCCGTGCCACATGGGCTCAAATTTGCCTACCCCCAGCTTATCATTGGCTTGATCGTAGAGCAGGACCAAATCTCCCTCGACAAAAGAACGAGGATGTACACTATGATTGAAGTGAGTTTTCACTCTCTTCTTCTGTACTTCGATAGCTAGAGAGGCTAGTCGACGAGTCTCGTCTAGCCGCTCCAGGTAAAGAAGGCGTTCCTCTACCATAGTAGTGTCGGGGAGTAATTTGACAGATAATTTTAAAGAAGGGATCTCTTACTCGATGGGAAGGGTAGCCTCCAGTCCATAAACCAATTGGAAAGGAGTGAAACTAGTGGCATCCTCACAGAGGTTCGGTAGGCCCACAAGGTAGAGAACAACATCAAGTGCTAGTTGGACTTGTGCATGCCAATGGTTCGTTGAAGCATTGTAACTAGAACCTTGTTGATGGCTTCTACTTGGCCGTTGGCCTGAGGATAGTATGGAGTCGAGCTATTGTGTCGTAAGCCCAACTGGGTTGTAAGCTCAGTCATCATATGATTACGAAAATGCTTGTCGTGTTCAGTGACGATGGCCCGAGGGACTCCGAACCGTGAAATAACATGATTAAATAAAAATTGCACCGCTGTGTGACCGTCTTCAGACAATGTGGGCATCGCCTTGGCCCATTTTGTGAAGTAACCAATGGCAACGATGATATAGCCATGCCCCCCGGCCGAAAGAGGGTTACAGGTCATATAATCAATGCCCCATTTTGCAAAAGGGCCGACGATAACAACAGGGTGCCGTGGAGCGGGAGGCACACGCATCTTCCTTTGGTAGATTTGGCACTCGTGACAAGAGCAGACAGTAAGAATGCAGTCCTTAAAGATGGAGAGCCAAAAGGAACCAGCGCAGAGGATTTTCTGAGCAGTAGCATATCCGGACATGTGACCACCACAGGTGCCAGAATGGAATTAATTTAAAACTCGCTTAGCTTCCTCGAGTGTTAAACATCGACAAAGAACAGAGTCAGCGCCGAGACGGTACAGGGTGTCCCCAACAATGCGATATGGTTGAGATTGATGGCGAATCCATCGTCGAGCATCCTTAGATGTCTCAGGATGAAAAGAGGATGTCTGTAAATAGACAATGATATCCCCGTACCAGGGATCGAGGGTGCTAATTAAGAAGAAGGTTTCGTCTGGAATATGGTCCTCTAACTGAGAGGGCGCGGTGAGAGATGGCAAAGAGCACAACAATTTAGCAAAGACGAGGGATTTATTGGACTTGGCAGTATTGAATTCCAAGTCGAACTCTTGGAGGATAACAATCCACTTCGATTACTTTCCCCCTAGCAGCTGACATGACAGGATGTACATCATTGGGTTGCAATCAGAAATCACTGTCGTAGTACGCAACAAGATATAATGGTGGAAACATTGGACGACACAAATGGCGGCCAATGCCAACTTCCCTATGTGAGCGTATCGAGATTCCGTATCTCATAAATTGTGACTGAGATAATAAATGATGTGCTCGATGTCATCATCATCATCTTGAATGAGAACCATGCCAATAGTGGTATCGGCAACGGCCAGATACAAAGTGTAATCACGATGGTAATTAGGAGGACGCAACAAAGGGGCGGAAACAAGGAGAGCCTTGAGGTGCTCGAAGGACTCTTGAGCGGCGGCATCCCAACGAAAAGGGGTGTCCCGCTTTAGTAACCGCGTAAAACCCTTGGCTACCTCGGCATAGTTCGGAATGAAGCATCGTAAACTGCACCCAGACTGGAACTAAGGAAGGCACATCACATTGTGGATTAAAGCTTGGACTCCAGTTATCCAAATAGATCCCCTAGAACCCCATGAAGTATGGACTCCTCCCGAACACTAAATCTCTGTCTAGCTTGTTCTCAAAGTAAAAATTTTAGAATCCTTTGCCACAAAAAGATGAAATCACCTCTTCTTTGATGAGAGGTTTCTAGTTCTTCTCTATCCAGGATTTAACCATTTGAGGAGACAACCAAAGATCCATGAACTAGCCAATAAGACCCCCGTCTGGGAGATGCAAAGCATGAGAATGGGCTTGAGGAGGTGTTGACGGTGTTAGACCAGCCAACATGTTAGGGGATCTCCCTAGTAAGAATTCCTAATTAGACCTCAGACTATTTGGTGTACGAGTCCCAACAGTGGGTAATATAGTAATGCCTTGATCGCGGTTTTTCACAGAGGCAAGTAAGATGTCCCTATTGGTAGCAAGAGTGTGACAGTTGCAGTGAATCAAGGAAGGTGCATGAGCAGTTCTAACACATGGAGGGTGAGGTGAGTGCACCCCTTGGAAACCTGTGATAACACAGAGTTAAGAAGGGAACGCACGAGAAAATATGCATCACAACATAGATGGAAAGCTAGCTAGAATTCCAAAGTGATGGTTAAACCAACAACACATTTCAGAAAGATTCATACATACATATGTAGAAATAGCTACACATACACGCGTAAGCAAACAAATTCATATATCATTTAGAGTACTAAAGATAGCTGAGATACAATACAACATATGCATGAAACGTGATGGCTCTATTATATTAAGAAGTGTAAGTTCCATTCATATAATACATCCATGTCCAACCACTAGTTTTGACAGCGGAACCTTACAACCACAATCGCCTGCTACTCCAAAGAGATATACTAGCTTTGCACAGTGGAGAAGCCAAGGCACGTTACAATACTGTCCAAGCTTTCTCTAAGATAGTCATATCAGAAGCTTGGCTGACCAAAAGCCTATATAATGAGTTATGAGGGAATATTTATAGCAAAGTGTGGGGTGGCCCTTGACATTCCCATTTGTGACAGTTCACCTACCCTCATGAATCTTCATCTACTCTATGATTGTTACATCCAACTATCGACACTTGAACTTAAACATGACAAGATGTTACATTATAATGCACATGTACCCATGCGAGACAAAATGGCTTGAGCAAGCCATGCAAGACATCACTATGACTTGGACAACTATTGGAAGACCAGCTCTTCGACATCCTCATGACGGTTGACAGTAGCAAACCGATGCCAAGCTTAGTAGTCTGCGATGGTGTCTGTGTACTCCAAGGTGACATCTTTCTGGAACCTGACTCTTGCCTCCATAGCATATGGGTACACTGCTCGGGCTCCTCTGTCCAACTCGTCTGATAGCATGCGCATCATTATCTTCAACGTGACCAGACTAGCAACATACTTGTGCATGGTGTTTCCATTGATTTCCAAGTCTGAGCTGGTGGCTATGCGCATCAACTCGTCAAAGTACAAGTCAAGCTCTGGTCAGACCTATGCCTTTGTCTTCTCCTGGGTGAGAGTCCCAATAGATGGGATCGCCTATGCACACATAAAAACATCCATACTCTTGCATACATGTGCATGGGAAGCCTGTAGACTAGTAATGAGCTGCGAGAGCTCTTCATAGTTTTGGATCTGACTCCGGATGCATGCCTTCAGCTTGACTGCTCTGGGATTCATCATCTTAGGCAAGTGAAGTGAGGCTCGCTTGTATCTCATCGTCCATGTTTGCATGTAATCAACAAAAACATGCACGTTTGACAGGATACGTGCTCTTCTAGCACATCGCTACTGCCAATTGTTGAGATGGACAACTGCCTTATGCACGGTACCAAACTTGGAATACAACGCCCGCATGATTGTGTCAAGGGACAATACTTCATCCAATACTACCTTCTTCAATTCTACTCAGGTGAATGTTGTAACCAACTCTCTTCCTTTCTTGTTCGTCCATATCTCTTTAGCCATTACTCATTCTCAGCTATCAGGAAGCGACCACGCAAGCTAGTGGCTTCGGCATATGCTATAGTAGCATCGACCAATGCTATTGGATGTTTGCACACGTCAAACAGGATCACTCATTCCTAGAACTACGCAGGAGATGTGTGATCATCCAGAATTGACACTCTACGAGATTGCACAAAGCGATGTTGAGACTCATCGAATGAGATGTTGTGCATCTCTCTTTCCAGGTGATCTCCAAGTATTTCAGTATCTCCTTGGTTTCTTGGGACTTTCTCCTCTTCTGGATGTGGTGAAGTTGGTGGGTCGACCTCTTGGTGGTGAGGCATGAGGTCGATGTCTTGCTCTAACTCCTATTGCTCCATATCTGTATCCATCTGTTCAAGTGTTTTCTCTATCTCTCGAGTGAAGTCCTTCTCCTATGAGGGTTCACCCTATCTGCTTGATGTTAGTTGTTCCGCTAAGTCCACTACCTATATGGGCACGGTTTCATCTATCTATTTATGTTGCACCCTTGTTGTACATGTTCTTGTTGTGCTTCCTTATCCTATCTATGCAACTCCTGTTCCTTCTGAAGTTGCTCCTTAAACTCACGAAACTCCTTCTTTGTTTCCTCCATTCTCTGTTTCTCTCTTTACCTTTGCACGTTTCTTTTGTCGCGTTGTTTCCCCTTCGCCTCTATTGCTAAAGCTAATTTTTGTACAAGTGGATCTGCTTGGAACTTATAGCTTTGATTTTCCTCCATGCGGTCAACAAATTTCCTCTTACCCTTGTTGCACACTAGTATGTTCACCTCTATTATTGTTGCTTCTGGTGCTCTATGGGATGCTACTTCACGCTGCTTCGCTATCCATTCCACAATGAGGCTGACCATTTCATTGAGTTTGGAGGAGTTGTAACAATATCTCCATGGGTCCTCCTCTGCCTAATGACATGCCCTGTGGATTCAATTGAAGTATACTCTCATGCAGTGATATTTCACAAGACAATGCAGGTCATACAGATTGTAACTTTGGAGGTCGAATGGATATTTCTTCATCTTATCTGTTTCGACATCCACATGCTTGAAACTCTGTATCTCGTATAACCCGATCCACAATGGAATAGTGGGCCAAGGTGCCTTCTTCTTTAGGTAAAACCTAGTTGTCAATCCTGTTGAGATGTGATATGATACTTCTTGCATGACGAGTTTGTCTAAGGAAAACTTCTATAGAACATGCAGAGGCTTCTCCATGTTGTACATCCGTATGAAGGTGCCGAACGATGAGGCATACCAATCAACTATGTCGATCAGTGCCTCCATTGCTACCTTCGACATGCAAGATGGATCCTGTTCGAATATCATCTTGGCACCCAGGGTGACAAAATGATTGGACAACCGCATGATAACTCCTTTGAATCTAGATTTGAACAACATCTTACAATAAGTGTTCACATCAGTCTCCATCGGTGTCCATGCCCACTTAAAGCCCTGGAACTCCTATCAGGCACAAATTGCATCCAAGATGTAGGTGCACATGTAGATTTTTGCTTGCATACCTTTAGGCGACTATCAAGTCCTTGTTACCTGTTCCTTCAAATGATGAGCCAACATGTCAAAACAGTTGCATGCTTTGCCTTCTCTAGCCAGTTGGTCCAACGCGATCACCCAACTCTGTGGGAAGGTTTTCATGCTTTCTTGGCCATACAGACAACATGCAAAGATGACCAAGTATTTATATGCCTTCTGTAGTATCTTCGTCTTGTAGATCTAGTTGGGTGTCATCCTAAATTCAGTCGACTCCTTCACTGAGTTCTTCAAGGTATCTCTAGAGTTGGCATTGCTGCTAGGTAAGCTGAAGGGTGTCTCCATCATGATCACGAGCTTCAACATCTGATAGATCTCATCATAATCCTGTGCCCTGAAGGTAGCAATCTCTGTCCCGTTGATACTGCTCAATGTCATCGTCTCAAGATCAATGTGTGAGACGATCCAATGTATCATTTCCACGCATGGGAGCACGAGATACCTACATGCAATCTGGTACAAGCCAAACTTGTGGATGTTCACATAGACTTGGCATCTTCGAGGTCTTCCCAAAATGTGCCTACAAATGCATCATTGACCTCTTGCCATTTCAGCTTGATGTCCTTGTCTACAATCACCTTGGTGTCTTCATAGATAAGCAAACTTGTAGAAACTTTCTCAATTGCTGCTCTAGTTGCACTTCTGTCAGTGTCCTTTAATCCTGCTCTTTTGGAGGCCATTGATCCTGAACTGCTAAGAGGCAGACGAACTCCTGCTAGATCTAGAGACAAAGCAACATGCATGAAAAGAAATCTTTCAGTAAAAACCAAAGCAAACTTGAGGAACAACATGCAACATACCAAGGGATTCAATGGCAAGGATTACGAACTTTCTTCTGGGAGGTTGGGAGACTAGCTGCCAGAACTATGCAAAAGGTCATCTGTATTGTCTGGGGAGGCTAGCTAGCTGCTAGAATTGCACAATGCACAATTTTAGCTGGCAGTGGTTGTAGGCCATATGAATGCATTGCGTAATTTTCTGGGCCAACAGGTACTATCCTTCAGAATTGCGCAATGCAAGACTAGAGAATAGTCACTAGACAAAAATGTGCATTTCCTGAGGGGAAGATAGAGCCTTCCTTCTCAGGATTGCGCAATGTTGTCTTGGTGAGGTAGAGTCTAGGCCAAGGCTGCACAAACCCGCCAACGAGCAACTGAAAGCAAATGTGATTGTGAATGCATGGCAATACTGAGTGTAAGTAGGAATGAATGATCATACATGAAAATAGTGAATGAAAGATTCAAAAAATGGAACAACATGCATGTGGGTGAAGCAAGTTGCCGAAACAACGATAATTTGTGCAAAACAATTTCATGCATGCGATAGTAGTGAGATGTTAACGAAAAATGAAACAGTGCTAGTAAAAGCTAGTATGCATGTAAACAATAACAAGTGTTCACAGAAATCAAGCAAACAACACTCACATAAGCGAAAACACAAAAAGCAATAGAAATGCTGCAACAGACAAGTTAGGCTAACTTACCCGTGAATAGTTGAGCTGGATGTGTTATGGGATGTGAGAGCTCCAAGTTTGATGTGAAGAAATGAGCTCTGATGCATCAAATAAATAAGTTTGAAGTTCACGATGTGCATGCCACATATCTAGGAAAAAACAAGACTTGCAGGAAAAATTCTAAAACGATCTTTGGATGTAACCTTCAGGTGCCAAAAATAGCTCCCTAAAATCTAGGGATGCTTTTTGCTATTCTGGGAAAAAGCATCCCATGCATGCAAGTCAAGTTTCTTGGTCCCGGGTGGAACCGGTCAACTCAACTGCACATGCAACAATCTGCTCAACTCGGAGGGAAAAATGTGCATTTCTTGGAGGGAGTTGGGCTGGCTTCCCAGAAGGTTTGTGCAATTTATAGGTAGAGCAATTAACTGCTGCCCAAGATTGTGCAATTTTTGAGCTAAGCAGACCTACTTGGAGGAATTGCGCAATTTTCTCAGAGAAGCTTGACTGGCAGATTTGCGCAATTCTGGAGCCTAGCAAGCTAGATAGAATTACACAATTTTTGGAGGAAAGGATGGCTCCCCTATATAATTATGCAATTTCTTGACGGAACTGTTCAACCTGCAGCTAGACTAAGTTTGGAGAAAAAACCTGTAAGGGGGATACAACAAGCTCTCATGCATAGGCTATCATTCTACAAGAAAATCACTGAAGGTTGTGTACTTGACAGGGCAAGATATGCTGCTGTGAAAGGTTGGTAGGGAGGCTTCAATATGAAGCTAAGTCAAAATTTTGGATGGTGGTTGTAGCCGCTACAACAGGAGGCTTGAGAAGCACTTATTTTAATGTTTGGGATCTCCTTAGCCCATTTCACAAACTTAGACGTGCTCTGCTTCTGAAACTTGGGCGTTGATGCAACCAAGACGTTGAACGAATCGATATCCACCAACAAAGGCTTCACCTTGCTATGCCATCATGGCGCGGGCTAGAAAAAGTTACACCCAAGCCAACAAGGATCAAGAGGAAATTTAGGAGAAGACCAAAAACCCAAACAGAGAGAGGGCGGAAAGCCCTCAATAAGAAATCGAGAGAGTCACAAGTGAAACTAATATCTTCTTTCTAAAATAGAAAATATTGTTACTACACACATTTTTTTCATCTTATACACCCATCTAAATAATTAACATATTACAAAAAGTAATTATGATATTTAAAATATATTATCTCCCATTATATTAATAGTAATTTTAATGGTTCATAAAATGTTATTTAAAATATATAAAATTAATTTAATTTTAATAATACAATTTAGTCACCGAGTAATAGCATGTTAATAACATTAATACTAAAAATTTAACTTTATCATCCCACAAATAGCAAAATTCTTATTAAGCTCAATCATTTACATATTCTCTATTTTTCCATTTATATATTATTTAGGTAAAGGTAATTTAACTTTCGAAGTCAATTGCAGCTAGTCACTTGCTCTTAACCACTTATGGAAAGTAACCATTAAGCATGAACAAGTATAAGATCCTCAAAAAACTAAGAGCAAATAAGA
Organism: Pinus taeda; assembly: GCA_000404065.3. Classification (NCBI taxonomy): domain Eukaryota; kingdom Viridiplantae; phylum Streptophyta; class Pinopsida; order Pinales; family Pinaceae; genus Pinus; species Pinus taeda. The sequence goes on along the minus strand of APFE030441052.1, from coordinate 3,659 downwards.
AAGTGCGAGAAAAACTTCAGATATATTTTAAAAATGTACAAAAACGACATTTGAAAATAATTGCATTAAGTGTAACAATTTACTATGTTGTGTTGTGTTTTTAAAGGCAAAGAAATGTATTCAATTATATATAAGTAATTAAATTTTTTAATTTATTATTATTTTAATATTTACTATAAAATTTAAAAAATCAACATTAATAATAAATTTTTATAAAAACTTATATATAAATAAAATATCAATATAATATATAGTCAAAAGGAAAAAGTATGAAAAACATCTATATATATTTTAAATATTTACAAAATTATCTTTTAAAATAATTACATTATTTAAAATTAGAGGAAAAGATATAGAAATGTCTTAATGCTAATTTTTTGGAAGTTTTTCTGGTGAGTTTTTCCTTGTCTAATTTCTCTTTCTTCTGTCTAATTTCTCTAAAATCTTACAGGAATATATTGAAATAACAAATTTTATGGGAACCCATGAACAATCCAAGTGCCTTGTGAGTTTTTTAGGTGTTGAATCCATATACACTCAAAAACCCAGTTTAAATAACACAAATCAAGATTTCACTTCAATAAAGTCCAAAAAGTCACACTAAGATGAACTCCAAAAATATTTCATTCTAATAAAAAACCAATTCCAATTTTAATTTATTATTATTTCTATTATTTAGAAAATAAAAAACTTTCACCCAAAATATACCAACAAAAAAAATTCAACATTATAATAAATGACTATAAAAACCCAAACATATATATCACAATAAAATATGAATTCAGCACTATAATAAATCACTATAAAAACCCAACCATCACAATAAAATATGGATTATATAAAACCCAAACATCACAATAAAGTATGAGATTATAGTAATAAAGGGTGTGAAATCGTGACACCAAAATGACAGTAGTCTATATATCAGGCTCACATATATCGTCTCAAAAATTCAAGTGCAAACTCCAAAAATAATAGATGAAAGAGGAGAGGCCTTTTTTTTGGAGATTTTGGTGACGGAATCCGGCGGAAGAAATTGAAGTTAAATCTTGATTTGTTGCAGTTAAAATATTTTCTTAACTGCATATTTGGATTCAGCGCCCTAAAAACCCTGGGACGTTTTGATTGTGCAAAAACTAGTTATCAAACTTGGGATTCCAATAAATTGCAGCCGGAGTTAAAAACCCACTTTCAAAAAATCACATTAAAAACAAGTGCAAATTCAAATGCCTAGAGACAATTAGTCATTCATACGAAATTTCTAACATATCTAGTCTCAATTGAAGTGCAGAGACACTTGCAAAGTTACCATCAAATGGACATTGGGGAAGCCATGTCCATGACATTTTGCTTAAACTATAAGCAATCACCTTATTTCTTACTGTGAAACACACATAATCTCCCACTCCTGTAATCTTAGGCCAAGCTGGAGGAATAATCTTCCAAAGATCTTGCCACATGGATGGCGGCATACTTGTCATCTCCTTCCACGATAAAGAGAAAGATGCAGAAGGGGAATTTAAACCTAATGTCACGTTCACCTTCTCAAGCTCCCAAATAATCACATTCTGTTCGGTTATAATATTTGAGTCTATGATCCCTGCTGCAAGAATCCGCGACCCACATGCAATCAGGTAAGGCAATATTTCAGCACCAGGCACATTAGGCAATGACACAAAATAGAAACTCCCATCTCTGATGCTGAAACCCATAACTTGCGTCTGCTGAGCCGTCCCTTTTGTGATGCAATAGAAGCAACCCTCACTGAAAACGATATTATGATGGTAGACTTCCTTCACATTTCTTGGAAGACGCCCCACAATCTTCCATGATTTTTTGAGGAAATCGTAGATTTCCACTATTGGCTCTTTATTTCTTCGACTTGATTTGCGCACCACTATTACTTTATGTGTCTTCTCTTCTCCTTCCACAATGCCAGTCGCCATGACTAATCGTATGGACCACATGGTGGGAAGGTAAAAGAACCTTCCTGTAAGAGGATTGCACACAGCAATGTTGGGTATTTTTTCTTCTGTTTGGGATGGGAAAATACCAAAACCATAAAATATAAAACACAGAGGCTATGCTCTGTTTCCTTTGCTCCAAGATCTTTTTGCACAGAGGAATCTTTTAAAAATTAATTACACAGGACAGAGTATTTCACCACCATAAAATGATTTCTATTCATTAAGCAAAAACATTTACATATTCATCCTCTTTCACTCAGAGGGATTCACCAAAACATTTTCACAGAAGTTACTCTGCCTCCTATGAAATTTTACACCACTGTGTGTAAATATTTCATTTACATTCACTGCTGTGTGAAAAACAAAACTTACAGGGAGTTACAGATTTACCTTTTCACCTGTGTGAAACAACTCATGGATTCCAACAAAACAATACACTGGTTTTCTTCATTTACTTCTGCTCCTGCACTGCTGTGCAATTTTTTACATTACAATCCAAAATTACTCTGCTGCCTAAAAACATTTTACATTATAAATCCAAAAATATTTATGCACATCTGTGCATTCCTCCGTGCAATACAAAATTAAACTCTATCTCCATTCGCTGCTGCTAAATCACATTTCATTTTCACCGTGTGCGTTTTTCACATTCCTTTTATTGGTGCTGCGGACCACAGTTTCATTTCACCGTGTGCAATTACATAATGCTTGTTACAATCCCCGTGGGTTTTCTTTTTCACATATCAAAACATTGGGTCAACGCTATATTAAAACATATATAAAAAAAAAATAAAAATAAACTTACGAAATACCTCGCCCATACCCCTTTTTAACTTCGCCGTAAGAAATATTTAAAACCTTACCAAAATAAATGTCAGTCATTTAACATAGGGGATGGGCAATACGTATGGTCCACACTATATTAAATTTTTAATCAGACCCCGTGTACTTTCCTTGAAATGGACGGCGGAGAGACTCAGCGTTAATCCAACGGCGGAGCTTTCATATCGGAAGACTTTTCTGACAGTACTTTAAACCATTGTGCAGCTTTGTTAAATCAACGGCGGTAAAAACTGGAGGTCATCGGACGGGTGAAAACGATATCGGAAGGGGTGAGTTGACCCCAAGTTACCTTCCGATGGATGTCAGTTGCTTATGTCATGCGTGCATCACGGTTGGACAGTTGTCAGCATCGGACTACCATGGTACGGAAACCTCCTTGAGCCAAAAGCGGTGCGATATCTTCCTGCCGGTTTTAGGTTTGATTTGGTGGTTTCGGGGTGGATTAAATGCAGGACCGCGCGGTTGGTGAAATTATAAATTTAACACTCCCCTTTAATTTCACCTGCTGGGCATTCGGTCATACCCAGACACTTCCTCAAAAATTCAAAGCTTTTCTGATCCAGTGGCTTTGTCAAGATGTCTGCAACCTGTTCTTGTGTCCTGCAATGTTCTAGGACGATTTCTCCATTGTTCACTAATTCTCTGATGTAGTGAAACCTTGTATCAATGTGTTTCGTTCTCTTATGAAAACACTGAATTCTTTGACAATGCAATAGCTGAGCTATTGTCGCAAAAGATCACTGTCGCTTTTGCCTGCTCTTGGCCTAAGCTTCTCAACATCCTTCTCATCCAAACTGATTGACATGCTGCTGCTGTAGCTGCCACATATTCCGCCTCTGCTGTAGACAA
>APFE030441048.1:0-14277 GCA_000404065.3 Pinus taeda | reverse complement strand
TATTTTTAATATTTTACTTATCTGTAAATTTGTATCTGTAAATTTGTATTTGTAAATTTGTCTATTAAAAAAGTTATAATTGGATGAATATTTTAATTTTAATTTTAATAATTATGTTATATACATTGAATTTTATAATAAATTTTGTTAAAATATGAGTTTATGTAATTTTGGAAATTTTGTGTGAATAGAATTTTTTTCAAGGATTAATTATAAGTTTAGTGTTTGAATCTATAATGTATAATCACATTTTTTTCAAGTTTTAAGTTGTTTTTTTTTATATTGAATTGTAAAATAAAGAATATTAATTTAGATAAAGAAGCTTGAGAATTTTTTTTATGAAGTGGAATTTTTTTAAGAATTTAATGCATGTTTAATGTTTGAATCTAAGATTTCATTTTCTTTAGTTTTTAAGTTGTTTTTATTTATATTGAATTATAAAATAAAACTTTTGAGAATATGAATTTATATAAAAAAAACATGGGAAAATTTATATAAAGGCTGGTGAATGTTTTAGGCACATTGTATAAATGGAAACGCCTTTAGAGGTTACTCACAAAGAAATTTGGTTTGGAACAATTACCATATGAGGGAGGGTGAAGGGTTCAGTTTAGGCGATGAAAGACAAAGGTACCATACTGTGGCGATCAAAGACAAAGGTACCATATGAGGGTGGAGGGTTTAGTCTGGCTTCTATGCTTGGAGATTGGTGATTGTTTTAGGCACACTGTGTATAAATGGAAATGCTTTTAGATATTACTCACAAAGAAATTTGGTCTGCAACAATTACCATATGAGGGTGATTACCTTATGAGGGATATTACTCACAAAGAAATTTGGTCTAGAACAATTACCATATGAGGGGGGAGGGTTCAGTTTGGTTGAGGTGATGAAACAAAGGTAACATATAATGGTCAAGGGTTCAGTCTAGCTGAGACTATGAAAGAAAAATGGAAGAGAAAGGAGTTCTGATCTAGGATGCAATTATCAACGAAAATAAACTCTTGAAATTGTCAATTAAAATAAACTCTTAGATTGAGCATTTGGGAAGGAAGTTGCAAATGGCTCTTTTCTGAGTAGATTGTTTGATTGTATTACATTTGACATTAACATTTTTTTCACTCAAATTGGGCTATAGTTAGATCATGTAACATATCACGTCTTTTTTCATTTATGCTCTTCTTCCATATGCACGACTTACGGCGTTTCCTTTGCAACATCTGGTGCAAATGCTAGTTTTATTAAATTATAAAACACTCTCAATACAACTCTTAAAATAATAATAATAATAAAATTTTCATGGTTCTTAATCGATTAAAACAAATTATCAACTTTCAATTCACTGTGTTTCAATCTTGCATTCTAAATTTTGGTACATATACAAATTAAAAAAAAACCATATGTACAATTAATAGACTCAACTACTCGTAACTTAATTTCCCTCTTCGCAAAGGTGCATGTGCTCTGACTTTGTACCCCACTCTTCGCAAAGGTGCATGTGCTCTGACTTTGTACCCCACTGAGAACCCCACTGAGAACGCTACATAGATGGTATGGACCACTAGAGAAATGGTATGATTACGACCCATTACAGAGATATTATATATATATTATTAACTATCCGGAAGGTATTAAGGTCGAATTTAAAATGTATATAAGTTGGTATTTCTTATTTCATGATCAATCTTTTCCAGTGATATCATGGCAAAGAACACAAGTAGTTAAAACTTTGGAGCTAAAAAAACTTTTATTTTTTATTAAGTTATTTGGTGGTGCCTTTCATTAATCAGAAAAATATTACATTGATTTACACATTATCTGCAAGTGGTTTGTCCAGTGGAGAACCAGGTCTATTAACCTTATTTTTTAAAAGTTATTTGGTGCTGCTTTTCATTAATCAGAAAAATATTACATTGATCCACACATTATGTGCGAGTGGTTTGCCGAGTGGAGAACAAGGGCTATTAACTATGTGTTCATTAAGTATCCAGTCCAAAATTTAAATATCAACAAAATTTTCAAAGTCACAAAATAAAAACATCAACATCTGTCCAATAGTCTAGAACCACATTACATACTATATCATCAAACATGCAAATGAGAACTAAGAGTTGGAAAAATTCACCCCATGGAAGATACCAATAGTAAATTATTAATTTTATCTTTTAATTTAATTTTATTTGACCAAATCAATATCTTTATATCTGTCTTACAACATCTTTTCTTGTATGCCAAGAAGTCTTTCAGTGAAAATCACATAAGAGAAAAAAACTGTCAATGCTTTTTGAACCATCAAATGTAACTAGTGAAAATCACATAAGAGAAAAAATTTTGTCAATGCTTTTTGAACCATCAAATGTAACTCTTTAGGACAAGATGAAGAACCTGGGATCAAATTAACCGGATGTAGAGAGATGTTTTCTAGCTATTATAATATAATAGCTAGTTTTGACTAAGAATTATTATTAGTGACAAACATTTTTTTTAATTAAGAGTTGACAAATAGTTATAAATAATGAATTAAATTAATCTTATTATTATAATTATTAATATTTTAATAACAATAAAAGTCCATATAAAAATAACTAAAATGACAAATAGTTATAAAATAGATGAATTAAAGTTAATGTTATTATTATAATTATTAATATTTTAATAATAATAAAAGTCCATATAAAAATAACTAAAATGAAATAATAATATGGTTAAACTAATAAGTGAATAAAATAAATAACATTAAGAAAAAAGACAAATTTAAAAATAAAATAAAATAAATAGAAATCATGAATTAAATTAGTTTTATTATTATTAATATTAATATTTAAATAAAAAAAGTCATAGAAATAACTAAAATTGAATAATATGGTCAAATTTAATTGTTTTAAACCATAAAACTAAATAATAATAATAAAATGTATTAAAAAAACTAAACTAAACTAAAAAAGCAAAGATCCAACCCCTATTAAAAGGTATTGGATCCCTGCCTTGTCTTCCTTAGTTTAGTTTAGTTTTTTTAATATATTTTATTTTTATTATTATTATTATATTATTTTTATTATTAGTTTAGTAAAACATAAAATGGTAATGATAAATATTCAGTGAAATATACATGAAGGAATAAAATAATATATATATATATATACTTTAAAAACCATTATGACTAATTTTCAATAAAAATAAAAAATAGTAAACAAAGTCATTAAAAAACACTAACAATTTTCAAAAAGAAAAGATAATAAACAAAATTTTTCAAAAAGAAAGGATAATAAACAAAATCATTAGAAAAAACAATGATAATCCTATGAAAAGGAACTTGCCTTGATGTGATCATTATGAATTATACCTATAATGAAACTTATATGGGAAAAAACAATTACAATTATGGAATGAGATTAATTTTAATCAATATTTTGTTTTAAATCAATACAAACATTTATTTTATTGTAATAGTTAATATTAGTGGCTCTTTTTATTTTATTGTAATAGTTAATATTAGCGACTCTTTTAAGTAAGATGTGCAAGTAAATCAAGGGTGACTATCAAGTGACCCGCAAGTGAAATGAGGGTATTCAAGTATGTGCAAGGAAATCAAGAGTGATCACTAAATGAAATGAAGGTATTCAAGGTATTTAAACTAAGGTAATGCATTATTAATTAATCAATAATAAGAAATATTATGAGAAATGACACAAAGCTTTTACATTCCTTAATGAGGTTCATAAATTTTGAACCTGTTTTTACATTCCTTAATGAGGTTCATAAATTTTGAACCTTAGATCATATGATGAAATGAAATGGATCCTTTCTTGATAGAAAAAGAATCTTATACGGAATTCTCTAAACTGGTTTGGTGCTACTATAATGTGAAATGGCTACAAATAATAATCTGCTCAAGTTGGGCTTGAAACAGTTGAGTCAGCGTCCTTTTATGTGGGTTGAAATAGATGAGCCAACAAACAATTGAACCAGCATCATTTTATGTATCTAATTGGAAGCACTTGTCAAAATATACATCTTACATGCATGTGGCTTGACTGATGATGTTAAGCTGCCCTTATATGTTCTCGCCAGAGACTTGCGCTGCAAATTACCAATAATGCTATTAGTAATGTTGAAAGTCTTTCTACAGAGCTTATCCTAATATCAACTCTAGTCACATATACACTCCAAGAAATGACTACATTCCTGCAGAACAAGGATACACTTCAGAATTAGAATGCATTTAATGCAAAAGTTCAAACCTTCTGGTATATTTATTCTAGCCTGTAAAATATACCTTCCACAAATTTCTAATTTGGACTTCATGGGAAGATTCGAGGCCAATATCTTCCCATTTGGATGTAATTGAAGCTCTTGACTCTCTTCTATTCAATAGGATTAGCACCATACGATTGTTGGATAAAGGACCTGCCCATACCTGTAAGCAAACAAGAATTAAGAGAAAGATACACATTACAAAACAATCGAGATACAGTAACATAAATAGATGGTCGGGAAAGGAAAGATATTAAATTATAGGGAACCATCGCTCATCTTTGCCATGAATACCTCCAGATTGTCATTGTTGTAGACTTTCTTGCCTTGTACTCCCAATGGATCTGCACATGATAACGATAACACAAAAGCATGAGGTGTCAGCCTAGTAAAAATGATGAGTGTTAACTACTTGGACTACACCTTGAAAGAAGCATATATATTATAATTGTAGTTAATGGTTGATCACAAATTCCAAAAGTTCTCTCACCTTGATTGACTGCAATCACCTCTGCATTGCTGAGGATCTCCACAATCCCAGAACTCATAGATCTCACATCACACCCTATCAACAATGGTGCCTGCATATAGCTATGCATGATTCAATGGTAAAAAAGGGTTTAATTTAACTTGGTACAATAGAGTAGAATATTTAAGGGAAAGGACGATATCATCATCATCATATCAGCAGGAACAAAGAACAAGATATGATAAGTACCTTCATCAGCGCCCAGAGGCTGAAATGTGATCGGTATTCTTCTCTGCTTAATTTGCCATTTCCTACCTCCAACATGTCAGGATCTGATCCACAGAATGCCCAATGAATCACTTGGAATAGCATTGATCAAAAAGTAAAATGATATATAGTAACCAGTTTTATATCTGGCATAGAAATTGGAATGGAGCCCTACCATTCCATCCACCCGGTCCTGCATAATGTGCCCATCTGTCATTCAGATCCACTCAAGAAGCTATGCTGCACCAGATGAACCATTCAGTTGGCCCCAGGCCAAAAACAATCAGTCCAACATACAATGTTCTCTGACTATTTACAAGTAGAGAAATCCATGAAGTGGGTGTGACAGTAGAGCCTATGATCACCTAATCCAACTGTTGTTAATGTCTTGTGTCATCCTCCAGCTATTTCCAACTTTGGCTCCCCAGGTAGCAGGATGATCTCTTCCCCTGCAAAAAGAACAGTTTGCATCTGAAGATATCAAAATTATGACATCAATGATTGAGAAATATAGAACTTATTACTGATTTCATAAAGATCTACTGAAATCAAAACCTACCATTCACACAATGAATAAAATATTGGATGTCCTGTTCTCAGAAGTGCATCCCTCATTCTTGGGTACCTAGAATTTAACACACAGATTCGATTTCCCAATTCCTGGATCCCCAAATAAACCGCATTCTCTTTCCTGTTGCAGTCAGTAGTTAAATTCTAGTAATGATATTAATCAGGAAAAGTTACAGTTTTACAAAGTCCTAAAACTGATATGGCAGCTTCTCAGAGAACAAGAACCACAATCCACTTAAGCAATAGAGATGGACCATCAGGAAACAATCAACAAATTTGAAGTTTGTTAACAGAAAGGATTGAATGCATTCTTTACTTCCAATCCATGAACACCCACCCTTTCAAAGGGGATGATAACTGCAGAGACAAAGAATTACATAGCAAATAATTACATAGCAAGCAGTAAAGAATTGAGAAGAGAATGGTAGATAGCCTGGAAATTTGAGTGCTGTCCAGGATGGAAAGGAACAGTTAATGGTCCATCAAATATAAGAGAGTTGGATTGAAGATTAGAAACAGAAACTTACCGCAGTTCTGGTTTGCTGCGATCAGTATTACAATTATCATATTTTAGATAATCAACCCCCTGTCATGAGGTGTAGGGGAATTAGACTGTAAAATAATTTAAAAAATTCAAATTTACAATGTAAACCACTATGGAACTGTAGGAAGAGGCAAATGTACCCATTCAACAAATGTATCTGCATCTATTTGCTCGTATCCCAATGAGCCTGGCTGTTTCCCTGAACAGGTACGGAACCTGCAAAGTACATAAAAGCTTAGAAAAATCCACATTAACAATAATGGAAGAATAGTAGAGATATTTCATTTGAAATTTTGAGAATAGTGCGAGAGTTCAGATAATTTCCTACAATTCGTACCCGACATCTGAATATATCCTCAATTTGAGCCCTTTGCTGTGCACATAATCAGCAAGGGCCTTGATCCCAGATGAGAATGTTGAATTTTTTGGTTTCCTGGCCGCCTTGAACCAAAATCTTCTTCCCGCTTGAGAATGCATCATTCATCAAATGAACAGTGTCAGCAATATAAGGTTCTATTCGCTTAGAATATCTCTTGTGATGCTCCACTTCAGTCTGTAACATGCTTTTAATATACTCAAAGCCTTTAAAGCGGGATGGGGCATCATGCAAAATAATATCCAACTTCTCAAGAAATGTATCCCTATGCCTCAAATCACTTACCCGAATACCATTCCGGATTGCCTTGCCTGCATAGCAAGGACCAATCCCTCTTTTTGTCGTTCCAATTAACGACCCTGCAAGTTCTGCTTCTCTCATTCCCGATAACGCACAGGGCTTTCTCATTCACTATTCCAGAAGGGACAAAGTGGAGCAAATTTCTTTCCCTCGCTATTGTATATGGTGTGACCTGCATTTGCCCCTACCTGCGATAAAGATGTAGTATAATCGGTAAATATACTTACCAGTTAAGATGGATTTAACGACAATGAAAAAAAATGGAAGATGGGTGAGTACCTGACAATGGGCCACAATATCATAGCGCAATGCAAGTTCAGCGCAAACCCTGATCGCAACCCCTGCTGCCTCTTCTTCTGCGAAAATCTGTGCAAATTCGAAACACAGAGATTGCTAATCAGCGCAGATGTCATTTATTCCCACAGACTGCGGATTGAGCAGCCTTCAAAACCCCAAATCCCTGGCAGAAGCTATGATCCAGTTTAGGCAGATAGCTTTTTTTTTTTTTACCTCGGAGGGTAATCCAGAATGGAACTGCGGTAAAGGGGATGAAACTGAAAGATTTGAACAAAAGGAAACAACTAAATATTCAGAAGCCATGGAGGATAAAATTTGCCCGAGAGATTCGATGGAGCCCGTTTCAGAGGTTGGTCAGGCAGCAGGGGAAGCAAGAGCAGAGAAGACGAAAAGGGTACAGGCAAATCTCGCAACTGTTTCAAATATGGTGAACAGTTGCAACCATTCAACTACCTTCCCTTTCCTTCCCTTGATCGAACGATTAACAATCTTGTAATCGTCTAACACATAATCTGACGGCACACAGGTATGACAGGTGGATTTTAGGAAAGTTCATTTTAGAGGGAAACGCCTTACGACGTAAATATCTCTATTAAAACTTTTCAACCATTTCTAACACAAGTATCTACTTTACTCTAATAGAAAAGGATAATAATATATTAATCATATTTTTTTATGACTTTTATTAGATTTTCAAAATATCATAGCATATAAAAATGCTGATTGTGATGTTTTTTTTTTTTTGAGATTGGGGCTGGAGAATATCAAGATAGACAATTTGCATACATAAATTTCGAAGGGCCCTGTGACCTTGGCATATTACAAGAGATAGAAAAATATACCAGAATTGATAGCAAATATCAAGGAAGGAGATGAGGGGGCATTAGAGGGGGCGCTGCAAAGTAGCCAACATGATCATGAATGTGGAAGTCAATATGTTCCACCCGTGCCTCCAAGCTGTGGAGGTGGTCATTAGTACGATACTGACTACGCCTGAGGTTGTCCCACTGCTCCAAAATAGCGTTATGATTGTATTGAATATCAATGAAATAGGCAACAATTTCATTGTGGTATTCATACCTGTGGTCAGTGGAATGTTGATGTCAATTTGTATGTGCCGTCACTGCTTGACAATAGATTCCATAGAGGCAGGAGTCACGAGGCGGCCTGGCGAATTAGCAGGAGAAATAACTTCTACATCCTTTGTTTCCTGGCTATAAGAGGTGGAAGAGGACGAGTGATGGCCTGGCTCAAGACGCTCAACTTGGGCTTGCTTCCCCCGCCCGCGACGAAGACGACCTTGTTGGCCTGACATCTTGCTAGGCACGGTGGTTGACAGCTCGCAATAAAGGGAGCCCATAGAGAAAGCTTTAGAAAACCTGCACTGGAGACAAGATAGTCCAAACCCGCGTACCTACTTACGCGAGCAAGGATGAACTGCCAACCCAACACTCCTCCTAGAAAGGTGAGATGGGCACGCTTTGACCCAAACCGAGTGACGGAGCGGAGCAATTCCTAGAAACCACCCCAAATCTTCTCATAAACAAAACCTGCAACCCTAAGTGTTGGCTGAGAGACTGTGTATGCCTTCAGGCCCAAAGAGAGGCCCGAAACCAAAGCATAAACTATCAAATACCAAATGAAAACCCATGCACCTATGAAAACCAACAAGGGTCCTGGCGAGTGGGAGTTGAGCCAAAAACTGGTGTAGGAGCAAACCACAATTGTCTTGCGTACCGAGGTCCCAAGGGTAGACTAGGGGACTTATCCCAATCCACTCCAAGAAACTGCAAACAACGTTTTCCCTCCTCGCCTAAGGCCGAAGCGTCAGTGAGGTGCCATAGACAAAGACCCGACCGCTTCCAATCTCCTTACTACCCAAATTCATTGCCCAAACTATTGAACTGAACCAGTTCGCGTACAAGGCTTCACATTTATCTGCAGATCTCATGAGGGGAGCATCATATCGGAGGAGTAAATGCCGGATTAGTTCATCGACAGGGATATAATATGCACGTGGAGGAAGATCAGGCCCAAATGGATTTTCACGTGCCACTTGTACAATCACATGCAAACCTCATAGGAGGAATATACTAATCATATTATTAATTCATAATATTTTCATATATTATTAATAAATAATAATACGATCATTTAATTCATAGTTATTAATAAATAATATTTTCATATATTATTAATAAATAATAATATGATCATTTAATTCATAGTTATTAATAAAGAATAGGATAACGAGGGAGAAATTAAAGAAAAATATTATTATTATGAACATGTGAATAATAATTTGTTATAAATTATTCACCATAAATAAGGTGAAATGGACCTAAATTAAAGGAATTATTAATAATAATGGAAAAGATTTAAAATGGTAAGATTTAACCAACATTACAATAAATTAATAGGAAAAGATAACGAGAAATCTCTAAAATCCAATAAACATAATTAATGATAATTTAATATATTATTTATTTTTAATAACTAATATGTTTTTTGTATGAAAGAGATGTTGAATTGCTTTTATGTAACATTATTTTTGTTGTATTATATTTATAATATCATTTAAAAATCTAGAAGTTAAAAATTATAGCAAACTCATAAATATTTTTACAATAGTTCAAGTAAAATTAAGGTCAGAGTCATAGGGCGGCAACTCAATTGGTGATCAAAGTAATGTGAAATTTGTGAAAAATTGAAAGATCCAAGATTCAAATTCTCTTGTTTGTAGCCCGGTTTACAGAGAGGAGGATAGGTCGTAGACCCCTAGAGGTTACTAGTAGTTACGTCTCAGGTGGCCTGTTGGGTTCCTTTGGGATACAGAGAAAAAAATTAATAAAAAAAAAATTGAGGTCACATATTCAATTTACCATTCATACTTTTTGGGCTCCATATTTTTTAACAACTCATGATTTTTCCATGGTTATATATATATATATATATATTTATATATCTTAATTCATATTAACTCTGTATTTATCAATTGCAAAGGGTTAATCCTGAGGTGCAAATATTTTCGTCAAGTTTTGCACTCAATTAAAGGGTTGATCAGTTAGTAATGTCATAATATTATTATTATTATTAATTAATATGTTATTGATATTCTTAATAACTAATAATATTATCAGTCCATGGGTGGCACCTCAATTGGCGATTGTTGTATTACGAAGTATTATGTAAACCATGCAATTTTGTAACAATCCGAGTTAAAAGTTCATGTAATAAAAGTTAATAAATATAAAATAAGACCAAGGGCAAGGGGCATTTATTCCAAGCTGAAAGTTGGGCAAAATATCATAGCTGGCATCACTTGTTGTGTTTATATCTAAGGGAAATTGACAAAGGAAATGACTAAGGCTTTGGAAAGGCAAAGAGGCATTCATTAGCATTTTATTGATGAAAATAATGGAAATTAGAAGAAAAGGAAGGAGAAAGGTCAAAGGTTGTAAGTAAGGAGCAAAATGGAGGAAAATAATGGAAAATTGAAGAAAATAGTGGCCTCATTTTTTTTTTTTGGTTAAATAAGACTAATCTATTAACAAAGTAAGGGGGTACAATTAGAACGTGACCGAAGTCAAAACTCTGCTCTAAAGAGAGGCAGAACTTTCAAGATAAGTAGATGAGAATACTGACCATAGGTAGTGAGCTCATTCTTGAGCTAGTTTTTAGGACCCACGCAGGGGACTGGGTTATGATTCTCTTGATATTGCAGAATTAACAAAAATTCAAAAAAACACCAGAATATCACAAAACTGGTTTCGCTAAAAGCTTGCCCAGTTGTAAGGGCCGCACGGCACGTAGACGAAGCAGAAGTGAGCGAACTAGTCATCTGGAGGCTCTTCCACAATGCGGCACCATCCGAAGTCAGGCAAATCCCTTGCTTGAACATCATTCTGATCGGAGGGACCAGGGTCAACCGACGCCATCACCACATCCTGAGCGCTGCGAACCTGAGCATCCATAGCTTGCCTAGGCGCATTTCCAATCCCCAGCTGGAGTTTCGAAGATGGAACAGAGATAGCCCCAGATCCTCTCGGATGAGATCCAGAATCCTTTGTCTATTCTGCCTCATGGAAAACCACCGAGATATGAGCTGTTATCCTTGGGCGATTCAGAGAGCTGTTAAAGGTGAAACTTGCATATCCAGACGTGGGAGGAGGCCCAGGGTGGTGGCTAGAGGAATGAAGCCGTCCTCTCCCACTGCGGGTGTTGGGGTAGTGGCCAGCAAACAACTCACTGGAAAGGGAAGGCGAATCAGAGGACGGACTGGAAGGCATGCGCCAGGGCTAGCCTCTTCGGCACCACATTTTATGGCGCAAGAAAGGCATCAGGGAGATAGCAACAGCGGGATACCAGGTAGGCAGAGCAACATCGTTGACCAGGAGATGGCTACAGCTATGCCAACAGATCAGAAAGATTTCGCAACAAAGGCCCAAGGCACAGGAAAGGAGCCAGAGGAAAAATTGAAGTTGCTCCACCAAGAGAACTGAGCCAAGCGCCAAATTATCCTTTCCTAGCAAGTCCTGAGATGCCTCAGGAATGACAGAGCCAACATTAAACAGACAAAGATCAGAAATGAGTCCAGAGGCGAGAGAGTGAAGCGAGTGAATCAACAAAACAAAGGCTTCGAAACAAAGGCCCGAGGCCTAGGAAAGGAGCCAGAGAAAAAACTGAAGCCGCTTCGCCAAGAGAACAAAGCTAAGCACCAAATTATCCTTCCCTAGCAAGTCTCGAGGGGCCTCAAGAATGACAGAGCCAACATCAAACAGACGGAGATCAGAAATGAGGCCAGAGGCGAGAGAATGAAGCAAGTGAATCAGTGAAGACGAATCCACCGCAAACCCGAGATTGAACCTTGCTTTATCCTCCTCTGGCGTGCATCGAGAAGCACCTTCCATAACTATGGCATTGAAGAATGCCGCATTCTGAGGCAGGCTAGAGTGCGCAGAGTGAAGAACCAGAGCTGTAGACATGGTGTGTGAACCAGAGCCGCTGGAGTGAAAGCAGATGAGCCCTGCTCTGCGCAAATGCCGAGAGCCAACAACCATGCGTCTCTTAATCCTTCTGTACTGGGTAGGCAGGTGCCAATCCACCTTGCCACACCCTTGTCCCTTCGCATTTAAGACTCGATCATACACCCGCATCTGGGAGAAAATAGTGGCCTCATTAATAAAATGGCTTATGAACATTAGTTGGCAGTTTTTTGTCACATTTTTTGTCAATTCAGTTTTAGAATTAGCTTCAGAGAGGAGAAGAGCACCAAGAGGAGAAGGAAAGTAAGAAAGAAATGAAAGGAAAGTAAAAGCGAGGAAATGAAAGAAAAGCAAATAAGGACAAGGAAAGCAAAGGAAGGCAAGGATCAAGCAGCTTCAGCGGGAATACTTGCAGGTAATAGATTGCATGTGTGATTTCCTAGCTGGTTTTGACATGCATGGTATGTGCATGTTGGTATATGGTTCTTTTGTTGTTGTTGGCATGGATTTTGTTGGGATTGACAGTGGATTTTAGCCTAGCCTTGCCATTTCCGGATAGCCATGGTGTGATGGGATTGTTCTCGGTTTGAGCTTTGGATTTCCAGATGGTTTTGGAATCCGGGGTGAGATGGTCTCAGGAAAATTCCCAAAGGCCTAGGAATCCCTTGAATGGTAATGGCGAGATACACGGTAAATCCTGAGGGTGGAGATAGGAAAATTCCTCAAGGATGGTGAAGAAACTCTGAGGCATCCAAGCTCGATTCGATTTTGTTATCTTGACACCGGTTTAGGTGTGATCATGTTATGGAGAGGGTGGAGGTGGTTTAACCTCTAGATTCCCTTGGTTGTCTTTGGATTGGTTATCCCATGAGATCTCACATTCATGTTTGGAATATGGAACGAGGGTGATTAGTTGAAAGAAAGATATGGTTCATCCAATCTATGGCTGGGTGGAACGTGGAAGTCCTAAACCAAGTTGGTAATTACCCATGTTTAATAAAATCCAAGTTCTCATGTTTTTGGTAAGGAAATATATTGGTTATTATGTGGCTTTAATGGTTGTTCTCCTATGGTTATTTATCTATTTGTATGTTGGTTATAAGCATGGTTATATGACAGTTTTCAGTCATGGATCTATTCATGTTTTTATTTATAATTGAATAAATAATGAATGCAATACCTAATTGATGATATGACAACTAATGTGAGAAGGTAAAGACCCTCCTAGTTAAAACTTAGTTAAGTTTTCAGTCCCTTATGTTTAGACTTGCACTCATGACCTGTAGGTTGCATATCTACCAAGTGTTTGACAAAATGTCAGTCTTGATTGGGGATGGTCAGGTGAAGTCCTAGTTCTAGTTTTGGTTTGTAGGCATTGTATTCATTTCTTTTATGGGTTCTAGAAGTTTCATGGATTTCTAGGTAGAGGCTTAGCCCCAGCCCTAGAAAGTCGCCTTAATTTGCGTAGTTGCTGGCACAACACTGGCAAAAAAGGCCATATTCGCACTAATGCAGGTCTCTGGGAGCAAATAGGAACCCATAGTGACATGGAAACCTTTGCAAGGGAGTGGGTCTCAAGGTTAGGGAAAAGGTGAGTTGTCTTGGGGGTTGGACACCTGGAGGGGTTCAGTTACTCTTGGAGGTCTTGTAGCACCTAAGGGAAGTTTGTAAAGTCTTCAGTTGTGACTCCACTTCCTTAAGGCCACATAGGAAGTTGAGTCATATCATAGTTACCCTTAATTCATGTTTACCCTATGCAAGCCAGTGAAAGTGGGTAAATGTGGGAGGAGGTGTTACAGGGTGGTATCAGAGCGAGTTTCGCTCTCTTTGGGTCATATCTGATAACAGAGGGTGGTATCAAAGTCTAGTTTCTCTCTCTTTGGATCAATCATATATTTTCAAGGTTATGGTTGTTGTTATCACCTAGAACTGCAGTCACATGTACATAATGTTGTCCAAAAAATTTCATTGTCAAAAATGGGCGTCAAATGGTTGTTGTCTTATGTTTGTTACTTAGGGATCATGTTTTAGAAAGATATTGATGTGAATCATTTTCAAATACCGTTAGTCATCCTCCATCATGATTGTATAAGGCATGTCTTATCTTGTCTACGTCACTGGCCCTTTTCGCATTTCCGCAGCGCAATTTTATTGGCTGATTTTGCAGCGCAATGATGTTTTAGCTTTTTTCACAGCGTGTCAGTAACCAGCCATT
>APFE030441047.1:3343-59829 GCA_000404065.3 Pinus taeda | reverse complement strand
AAAAAAGCTTCTCATTCTGGTGCGAAAGGCAAGAAGTAGGACATGTCCAAGGTGAAGTGCTTTCACTGTCACTAGCACGGACACTATGCCACAAATTTTCCGCAGAAGAAGAAAAATAAGCAAGCTGCTGGATCTGCAGCTGGAGAGGCCTTAGCATCACAGTTTGAGCTGGATTTTTCACTGATCACATGCTTGGTATCAAGTGTGATTGGATCGGTATGGTTCTTGGACAGTGGTGCATTTTTTCACATGACAGGAGATCGAGATTTGTTTTCTGATCTGGATGAGAAAGATCTTGGAGTGCACATCGAGATGGGTGATGATGGTAGATACTGTGCGACCGGTATCGGTACCATTTCCTTTGAGAGGGAGTCTGGTAAACCCTTTGTAATGAAGGAAGTGATGCATGTTCCAAGATTGAAGAAGAATCTTATCTCTGTGGCGATGTTAGAAGACAAGGGATATGATGTTGTCTTTAGCGAGCGAAAGGCTTTCCTGCGTAGTAAGACAACTGGAGAAACCTAGAAGATAGGGGTTCGAGTCAAGAACCTTTATCAATTGCTTGTAGATGGCTACGCAGCAATGGCATGCAAGGTAGAAGGAGTGGTGAGCCAGGATGATGGCGAGTTGTGGCACCAGAGATTGGGCCACCTTCACCATGGAGCCTTGAAGATACTGCAACAGATTTTTACTGGGCTTCCTAAAGGCACTCTTGCGCAGTCAGATCAGTGTAAGGGGTGTACTTTGGGAAAATTTGTGAAAGCCACCTTTCACGAGAAGGATATTCATGCCACGATGATCCTTGAGAGAATTCACACAGACGTGTGTGGACGTTTCTCAATAGCTTCGACAGCAAAGCACAATTACTATGTGATCTTTGTTGATGATTTCTCTCGAAAGTGTTGGATCTTCTTCATGTAGAAGAAGAGCGAGACATACTCAAAGTTCTGTGAATTCAAAGCACTGGTCGAGAAGGAATCGAGGAAGAAGGTGAAGGCTCTTAGGAGCAGCAATGGTGGTGAATTCATATCTAGCGAGTTCAAGGACTTCTGCAGCGCAGAAGGGATTCGAAGAGAGCTCATAGATCCCCATAATCCACAGCAGAACGGGGTTGTTGAGTGGAAGAACAGAACGATCATGGGTGCTACATGGGTGATGTTGCATGATTAGGGCCTACCCCTTCACTTGTGGGCGGAGGCATGCAATACTGCAGTATATGTGCAGAACTGTTGTCCTCACAAGATACTTGGCATGAGTACACCCGAGGAGGCTTATTATGGTAAGAGGCCTGATATTTCCCATTTGAGGATTTTTGGTTCTCCTGTTTACATGCAGGTGACGAAGGATGCCAGAAAGAAGCTGGAGCCGACTGCAGAGGCTGGGATATTTGTGGGGTACACTGATACGCCCCACAACTATCATGTGTATTTGCCAGACAGTCGCAAAACTGTTGTGCAACGGGATATAAAATTTCAGGAGGAGAAAGCCATGAAGTGTTCGCTTGAGAGGGAGCCACACTTGCATGCGGATGAGGAGCTATTAGTTCCTAAGGATGAGCTTCAGGATGTGGATCAACCACAAGATGAACTTCATGGAGTGGAAGAGACCACTCATGCAGCGCCAACCGTCAGAGGGCGAAAGCACACTACAGAAGCTGAGCGACTAGCTCAAGATGTAGAGAAGGTTGTAGGACCACCTACATCACAGCGTAGATAGAGACAATCACCTGATCAGTACATTGGATACATGGTTCTTGTGATCAAATGTGTCATGACTGAGCCATCCTCTTTCGAGGAAGCTGTGGAGGATCCCGTATGGGTAGATGCCATGGTGGAAGAGTATGATTCGATTGTCAGAAACAGTGCATGGGAGATTATCCAAAGACCGGATGGGAAATCAGAGGAGCTGTTGATACTTTCATGCAAGGAGGATCTTTCTAGAGAGTTTGAGATGAAGGACTTGGGCCTCCTTCATTATTTCCTAGGATTGGAAATTTGGCAGCGCAATGATGGACTATTTGTTTCTTAGGGTAAGTATGCCTGGGAGATACTGGAGAAGTTCAACGTGCATGGCTGCAAGCCTGTTGATACTCCTCTTCTTTGAGGTTGGAGGAAGGAGGATGCTACTTCAGCGGAGGTAGTGGATGCCACTGTTTATCGACAGTTGGTGGGGTCACTTATGTATCTGGTCAATACACGACCCGATATATGCTATGCTGTTAACCAGCTTTCACAAGCTATGGTTAAGCCAACCAAGCTCTTCTGGAAGTCAAGCAAGCATGTATTGCGTTATCTCAGAGGCACATCGGGATATGGATTGTGGTACAGACAGGAGGATGAAGTGAAGCTATGTGGCTTCACGTATGCAGATTGGGCAGGGAGCCCAACGGACAGAAAGAGCACATCTGGAGGGATCTTCAGTATCGGGTCGACAGTGGTTTCTTGGTATAGTAGGAAGCAGATCCGTGGCACTTAGTTCAGCAAAGACTGAGTATATGGCAGCAAGTTTGGCTGCATGCGAGGCTATATGGATGAGGAAGATCCTAGTCAGGTTGTTCAGGTCACACTTGGAGCCTATTGTGATTTATTGTGATAACTATAGTTGCATTAAACTCTCGGCTAATCCAGTATTTCATGATAGATCCAAGAACATCAACATCAGGTACCTTCATATCAGAGATTGTGTGTAGCGGAGAATCATGTTACTTTCATACATTCCCACGGAGGATCAAGATGTTGATATCTTGACGAAGGTGCTCACCAGGAGAAAATTTGAATACCACAGAGGCAGGATAGGGGTTGCAGATAATCCATATCTTGTTGAGAGGGAGTGTTGAAAATGCAACAGGATGATGGAGCTTAGTGAAAAGAAGTCGCCTTCACTAAGCCGGCCCGCAGGGTATTTTTGGCGCAAAGTCTATTTTTAGACTATGTCTATTTTTAGACATATGGATCATGGTCTATGAGTTGCAGGATGCAATTTATGGATGATTGGTCATGTTGGTAAAAATATATGGACCTCTATTTTTAGGCATATGGGCGGAGTCTATTTTTAGACTACCAGTCTAAAAATAGAACAGTGGAATATTATTAGCTCTTAATAATATTTGGACTATAAACATTATCTTATCCTCTTGCAGCACTTCAATTCGAGCTATGGATGTGGCACATGCAAATTCCAGAAGGAAATATGCTTTTCCTATGGGTTAGTTGAGCTATTGCATGATGGACTTCAGTTAGAACGCAAGTGATTGAGTTTGGTGGAGTTGATTGAGGAGTTGATGGAGTTGTGTCAGTTTGACTAAGTTGAACTTTGTATTTAGTCTAACTGACAAATACACTAGTGATGAGTGGTGTGAATTAATTATTAATTAATTCACTAATTATTAATTCATAAATCAACTAAAGAATACATCAGTTAACTCAGTTCATGGACAGTTCATTGGAGACAAGTGTTAGAGGTGGGTGAAAGGGTGAGACTACTATCAGTTGTGACTATAGTTGTGCATGAGATTTGCACAATCATTGATTGAGATTGCCAATGAGGATTGCACAGTACAAGCCAAGGCAATTCAAACTTGGATCTGATATATTCTCAACTTGGATTGCGCAGTAGAGGCAGGCAAACAGTGGAGGAGATTTGAACCCATGACTTGTTCAGATCTAAGCTAGTTTGTGTGTAGCATGTGGAGATAGTACTGAGTACTTGTGAGGAGTATTGTACTATGTATTGTTACATGTTCTATCATTATAATATACAGATAGTTGGGGGTTTTCAGCTGTATGCCTTCCCCATTACATATTGTGTTGATATGTGTGATTGATGTTTCAATGTGTGCATGCGATTGTTTTTTTAATTCCGCAAATTGATGATCAATGGTAGAGGAGGTTATGTATTATGCATGCATTCCACAAATAGTGTATAATTAGGATAATCTCTATGAATAAGTGTTATATTATTCAAAATTTCTACAGTCGGTACATGCATACATATATGTCATTATGTTTAAAGTTTGTGTTATAAGAGTTTGAAATTATTTTATTGATTGATATATATGAGCAGTGTTTGGAGTTTTGACACGATGCTTGATAATGACTTAGAACTTTGACTTGATCTTGAGATATGTTATGGACTATAAATCTCTCTATGATAGAAAATTTGGGATTTGACTTGATGACTAATGATTTGATTTGATGACTGATGATTTTCCTTGATGAGAATTGTATATGAAATTCCAATGAATAATATTGGTATTCGATAATGGTTTTGTATCGGCCTCCTCATTCTTAGCACATTTTTTTAAGTATCGACGTTATGATTCAGTATGCAACTATCTCCATGAATGGTTGGAACCTACAAGGCTTATCCTTAGTGTATCAATTTGCATCTAGTGACTTATAGTATTATCATGAGGATCACTTGATGAGATTTCTTGTCCTGATAATATATGAATTCATGATTTGATGAAAGCATTACCTATTACCTGGTCTAAAGAATCAGATACTGTGATATTGTGATTATTTTGATATTAGTTTTGATCTGGCTCCTAAACTTTGATATGTTGACTTAGTTGATTTTATTGTATAATATTGTGAGTCTAATCATATTGGTTTAGAAAGGTATTATGTTTTCATAGAGAACTATGTGAAGCAAGATCCCTAATCCAGATTTTCTGCATTGATAATTATATGGTGAAGCCAAGAATATGTGTTGATTCAAACTTCTACTTCATAAGTGTTCCAAGGTATGACTTTTATTTTGGTTTTGGTTTTATATATTGATGGTCTAATCTTGGCTGGAAATGAGCCTTAGATGATCCAAGTAAGAGGGAGATGGATTTTGAAGCTCGAAATAATGAATCATGGCATGATGAATCGATTTCTGAAGTTGGGAAAATAAAATCTATATTGTGAATCTATTGAAGAAGTATTGGAAAGTGGAAATGAAAATCCTCAGACACTCTGATTCAATTTTAAGAAGTTGTGAAGAAATCTGGTTGAAATCAAATTGGAAATCGACAGTTGACTGAAGCATTGATGTTTCGTTTTGAACATCCATCCGTTTGCATAGAACCTGAGTCGATTCATTCACATTGAGTTGTTTCCCAACATCCTTAAAATTACTTGCATGGGATGATCATCCTATGATATGTGACTACTTGGGTGTACTAATGATGATTAGGATCGTTATTGATGATATGAGCACATTTGGTTGTTTCCTTAGTATGATATCTATCATGATATCTTGGATGAGAGGTCCATGGCATGACTGAGGTTGGGTATGATGTTGCTAGCATGATTATCCATGTGGCAGGATGAAGAAGCTCCTTGGACAATTGTCTAATCAGGATCTGGATATGACATGGATACATTATGATGACAAAAAGTGGGAACTGATTTGAAGAGAATCCTATTATACATGGGACTAAGATACCTTCATATATTGAGTTAGTGCTACTGTACAAAATAAGCTCAAGCTTGTGGTTGGCACCTCCTTGAGAGGGAGGATAACTATGGTATCCTTTTTGTGATATATATGATTATTTATGTTCTAATATGATATTTTATTTGATTTCCTACATGAATAGGATACAACTACTATTGAGATATGATGATTAATAGATATGAGAACGATGATATGCTTCTGATATACCAAGAGTAGGATTGATTAAGAACACTGAGTCAACTCTTCCTCCCCTGTCTGAGCTCCCAGGGTGTGGAATTGAGATAGAGGGATCCTGGGGTTGAGGGAACTCTAGACAATAGGGAATCACCCTTATATGTTATCCATAGGTTTGAAGTAGTAACTCACCTTATCTTGGTCTTTGCAAAGTATACCCCAGTTGGCATCATACCCATAAGTAGGGCTTGTTGGGATTTCCCCTCACCATCTAGCTAACAAGTTTAGGAGGTTTGGAGACATGTGATCCTTACCTCCTGGTAAGTCAGGTATCTCGTCCAATTTTGGATTATGATGCAAGCATTCTGCCACATGCCTATTGAGGGTCATTGTTGGGAAAATCATTAGGAAATAGGATGGGTTGAGTAGCAGCTCCCCTATATCACCTATTTCTGGATATGGCGTCATACTAGTAGCTCCCCTATGAGATTCTAGGTTGAGTTGTAACTCCCCGATGTGGTTCTAGGATCAAGTACTCCCTGTCTCTCTGATGATGATGTGGGTCATAGATCTAACTCCCCATTGATATTCCTGGGTAGTAGCCCACTAGCAGAGATTTCAGGTAGTACCCTACTAAGAAATATTTTGGGTAGTAGCCTAATGAATAGAGGGTGGTAACCTAGGATCCCCTTCGATGATAAATTCTTATTCTAGATTTGAGAATGTTCAACATATGAGTAGGGAAAATCAAGAGATAAGTAGGAATTATCAATAGATGAATTGATATGATTAGTGATGATACAATATTATGAGATACTTGAGATTTGATATTATTTGATGAGAGGATACACATGACATGATGCTAGTGGAATTATCCCTAGTTGAGAGGGAGTGTTAAATGTATGTAAATGCGATCAAATTTCACTTTGTAAATCTCACCTCATGGAGATAATTATTGCATTAAATTCCTCTTTTTGAGAGGACCAAAATCGATGTAACAATCACTCAAATCGGATAAGGGAAAGTGTACTTATGAAGAAAAGCTTACATGTGCACATTTGATAAGGTTAGCCCTAAAGCAAATTGGACCACCTTGAAAGGCTATAAATATAAGTTCCCTCTACCTAATTTAGACACAGTAATGAGACACTCTTCTATCTTTTTTTGGCTAGCACAGGGCTGAGTCTTGTCCGTGGAGGATCAAGTTCACTCTAAGGTGAAATTGTAAGATTTGAAGCTCACATCTCTAGTTTAGGGTTTTGGGCCCCAATCACAAGCACTAAACAAGAAGGAATCAATTGTAGTTACATGAAAATAATCTCATCCGTGCGATTGGATCCTTCCAATCACATGGAAAACTCTCCATCCATGCGATTGGGGGTTTAGGGTTTCCGTAGTCTAGATCTGACCCCAGTTGCTCGCATGCCAAGATTAAGGGAGTGAATGGGATAGCTATAGTTTCCCACATGAAACCTCCTCCGTGCGACCAGGATCTAAAAGATGAAATCTCATTATTCCAAATATTTCACTAAGTGGCCGCATGGTTTGGAAGTTGATTTTAGACAATGACAGTTCATTAAAATTTTGAGCATATACATTGTTGGGTTCATTTCATGGATGCCATAGTTTTTTTGGTGGTTAGTTTCATAGATGAAGATATGGATTGTTGTACTCTCTTTTTCTAAATTATTTGATGACAATCTAAGAAGAATAATTTGTACATTTTTCCCCATAGTGGGTTATTTCCTAGTCTCTGGAAAATTCTGATGTCTCTACGTGTGAATGTTTTTCTTATATTGTTCCTTTATGCTCCACTACATTGATGATGATGATATTGTTCTTTCTACACAGCTGCATATGATGATGAATAATGATGTAAATTTGAATAATTTTATGATATTATGGGTTGAAATTAATGCATTAATGAAGAAATGCAATTATCAAAATGAAGAACAATATATCCCTATGAAAAATTAACACGCTTTTCCCACACCTATCACTGGCAAGAATTTTACACTTAAAGAAATGGGCATCACATTTGAGGAAGAAGATAAATTATTGGACCTCTTAAGCTTTAGAATTGATCAAAGCAAAAAAAATTTATCTCGATAAAGGCAAAAGTACCTAGCAAAAAAATTGGGGAAGCCAATATCAATCACTACATAAAGGGACATAGTGATAGATACCACAGCTAATCCTGTATCAATAGCCTCAACTGGATCCTTATTCTCTCTATTGCTACTGAAAATAATCTAGAACATTTGGTGAATGTAGTGAAAGAGTTAAAAGAGAACTTAGTCACTTCACAACAAGAGAATGACAATTTACTTGTGAAGATCCAAACTTTTTCAGCAATAAGCTCCCATAGGGAGGATTTCCAAGCAATAACCTTAGAGGAAATAAAAGTACTATAATAGATCTAGCTCACTTTTGAGTCATATAACACTTTTATGTTTTTGAAACTATTCTAGCTCTAGTTATTTTGTGTTTTTGTACATGTTTCAAGTGCCCATGCCCATTCCTAAGTGTTGTTGGATCGTCAAGAAAGGTCTAGCACATTTTTGAGTCATAACGCTCTTTCTAGTCACAAAAAGACACTTGTGTGTTGCAACTACTCATATTTTTCTTGTTGCAATTGGATAATGTTTTTGAACTGGATTTTTGATATATATTTCTTAGTTTTGGGTTCTATTTGAGTTGTATTGATGAGTTGAGACGTATAACTCTTGATCTTGCTTCTAAGTCATTGTGTTTTTCCATGTTTCACTCTTTTATAATTAGTCATTTTTCTGACCTTGCAACTCCTCTTCTAGGCTAGGAAGATTTCACTACGCACTTATAGAACCTAGCAGTGACCCTCTTCTTCATATGGAAATGCATCTTGTGCCATTTTGAGCCTCCTCCCTCTCCTCCTACGCATTGCACAATTCTAGTCAATAAGACCCCTTTCCTTGTTGCTTACTCTTCCTCCCTATGCTAGTTTTGTTTCTGCCTCCCAATGTAGTTCATTGTGCACTTGTAGTGAGTAGTGATTCCCTTACTTACTTGTGCCTTGCAACTATAATATGTTCCCTCCTTGTGGCCTTGGCATGCCTCCCTAGTGCATGGTGTAGTCCTAGTGAATAGTCCCTTACCTCATTGAACTACACTGTGCACTCACCTTGTCTCCTCCTCTTCTAAAGTTGCGCATGGTAAATTCTTAGTCAGTAGTACTTGTCTCCTTATCTCGTACAAGTGTGCTTTGCACCCAGAAGGTCCTCTTCCCTCTCCCTTGCACACTATTAGTCCACAGCTGGAACATTACATTAATCATCATAGAGTGGGATATTTTTGGGCTAATGTTTTCTTGCCATGAGTGGTCTATACCTACAAGTATTCTCAGTAAGCATGTCAAAGATGTGTGAGGAGATATGTTAAGAAAAGTTTTCCAAGGAGGCATTTTGAAGAAAAAGGCCAAAGGCACCATATTGTGACAGTTGAAGGAATGATGGAATGTGATGATCAAAGTGACTCATGAAGACTCCATACTCTCTAGATACCCTTTGGAGGGCAGAAGGCAATTACAATTCAATATTTGTTACAAGTATTGAAGATATATTGGCATCGTCAACACCTCTCAAATAAATTCATGTTACAAGTCACTAGGTTCCAAGTGATGAATGTCAATGACTTGTCTTGTTTTCATCACATGACAATGTGGAAAATCATGATGTAATTTTGGAAAATATTGTAAAATTAAATATGTGGAAGTGCAAGAGTCACATATAGACAAAAAATTCATTAGAAAAACTCTAAAGGTCTTGTGGAAGTCCAAAGGTCATATTAGAAGTCCAAGATTCATGAGGATAGGTCAAGAGTCATGGGGATATGAAAGGTCATCCATCTTGTTGTAAAAGAAGCCTCATTACTCAAGGAAAGGACCTTTCACCTTGGCTTCTCCAACTAGGAATTAGAGAGGAATATTTTTCTTTTGGGGAGCAAGTAGTGGCTTAATGATCCATTATTGGAGCTAATGGTGTCTCATTGTAACCATGTATCTTGGAACTTTCAATTAATAATTTGCAGCTCGTTGAGCCAACACACTTTCACACGCGTATCATGAATATTGTATGACTATTATTTAGATGTTTGTGGTATGTATTTATGTTTTTCATGTATTAAAGAGTTTGAACTATTTCATTGTCTTTGGCACTCATCTTGTTGAATGTGTGTTGCATTTTCTTTAATGATTGTTATGTCTATGTGAATTATTTCGTTACATGGTTAACGATTCTTTCATATGTGCATGTGTATTTATTAGAATAGTACTACTAATTTTATTATAGATACTCACTTACTCTTCCCTCTTGGTGAAAGAACCCTAATACATTTTGCAATTAAACATTTCACAAAGCTTACTTGCATTTTCTTTAATGATTGTTATGTATATGTGAATTATTTTGTTACATGGTTAACGATTCTTTCATATGTGCATGTGTATTTATTAGAATAGTACTACTAATTTTATTATAGATACTCACTTACTCTTCCCTCTTGGTGAAAGAACCCTAATACATTTTGCAATTAAACATTTCACAAAGCTTACTTGCTTGCTCATTCGAAATTAAATGTGTGTGTTGAGAAATGGCAACAAGAAATTCAGTTTAATTTGTCCTTGAATTAAACTGAGAATTAAAATCAAATTATACTATCATAGCAAACTGTAAATAGTTAATTAAGTTTAATTAACTTAATTTGCATAGGAATTTCGAGTTAGAAGTCTTTTTGTAGCCATGTATATGTTCTCCCTAAATTATATGGGTCCAGTATGAGTTTAAATTGAGTTGGAAATTAGATCACTTAGTTTACTGAGTTAAGTGCAGTTAAATTAGTTCTAAATTGTTTTTGGAACTAATAGAGGACTAATAGTCAGTTAGTGCACTAATGCATCCACTAGTGCTACTCCAGTTAATTGAATATTCCCCCATGAGAAAATCATGCATGTCAGTTTAGAGAAAGACCCAATTGAGACTAGAGTGCAGGGACAATATACCGTCAGTGGTATTATTTACTGGAGTGTAAATATCATGCATGTGTAAAAGATCCATCCTATGTTTGAATTGCGCGGTTTTTGAAGCATGAATTCCGTTTAAATATGAGCTATTCATCCTAGGAATTACGCAAGAGAATAGGGGATTGGAGAGCTACATAATTGGCTAAGTTTTGGCCAAGAGCTAGCTTGTGGGTTGAGAGAGTTGAGCATAGGCTTGGAGAGCTACATAATTGGCTAAGTTTTGGCCAAGAGCTAGCTTGTTAGCTAAGAGAGTTGAGCATACTTTTGCGGAATTGTTCCAGTGAGAACAAGATTTGTATCTTCACTCATATCTTTGATATATGCAATACAGATAGCGGGGTTTTGAGGAGTGGATTTCCCCATATACATATTATGTTACGTTCCATTGATTTATCTTCTTCTTGTTCATATTGTTTTCATCGATCTATTGGCTTCCACTGGTTGAAAGTAGAAGTAGATTCTTGTCTTTCTCTTTTGTACATTGCATGAGCTTATGAATCTATAGGATTTTCTATAGTGTGTTTCTCTCTTAGTCTAAATATTGCAGCCAAGGAAAGTATTTAAGATCATTTCAGCCAAGTCATATTCTAGATGTGGCTCCAATACTAAATGGTATGAGGTCAAATTGGGACTTCATAACAGGGAGACCCCCTATTTCTTAGCAGCTTCCACCATCGTCAACCTCCCGACACTAGAAGGAGGGAAACACTTTTATGGCTGACAATGCACCACATTCTAACAAAGAACCTTCTATGAAAGGAAGTAACAATCTGAGTTCAACTCCAACTCACATTCCTGAGAGAGGAGAGTCCTCTCACCTAAGTTTGGAATGTGATTTTGAAGTCACTTATGATCAACTCTATAACAATCCATCATATTACTCATAAATTTGCAAGAGCTCTTGGCTTACTTCCTATCACTACTATTCTTCCTCATAATCCAATAAAGAAAGAGAGAACTCATCATGGTGTGTTGGTTTCTTTAGTGGAAGATTTTGTTATTTCAACCCTTGAAGATTTAGTTGATTCTACTGAATGAATACATCAACAAGTTCCACCTATTGAGGAAAAACTAGATTGTGATGGGGAGGATTTTCCATTCTCTAACGAAGAACAACTAAGAGAAGAAGAACATCCTAATTATCGTGAATATTTGAATGTTTAAGGAAAATATTCTTCATAATCAAAGGGTGAAGAGGAGGAGGAAAATAAAGACATGGTTGATGATCAATTGGACTGGATGACCCAAGGGCCTCTCACCCTTCCAGAAAATCTGCATCATATGCCTAAGCACCTAGAAAAGTTTCTCTCAAAGTTTGATCATGATAAGAAGATGAAAGTTGAAGATGACATTGATGACTTCTACATGCATTTGCGAATTCTAGAGCTACGATTGATGATGTTTCTTGTAGAATTTTTCTATACACTCTAGAAGGTAGAGAATTGGTATGGTGTCATAGTCTTCCACCTAATTCAATCCATCATTGGAGGGAGTTCAAAAAGCTATTCTTAGATAAATTTT
Source organism: Pinus taeda (assembly GCA_000404065.3). Taxonomy (NCBI): domain Eukaryota; kingdom Viridiplantae; phylum Streptophyta; class Pinopsida; order Pinales; family Pinaceae; genus Pinus; species Pinus taeda. Next base: position 47,636 of record APFE030441047.1, on the reverse strand, counting down.
TGGATAATGAAACTCCTGCCATGTTTCTCAAAAAGCTCAAAATCTTAAAATGGGGGACAAGGAAAAAAAAAAGGATTTTAATATGAGATTTACATGTTTATTGAATAATTTATGTACTCATGTTCAACCACATGATTCCATTACCGAAGATTATTACACCATTGCCTTGCCTACTAATATGTTCATGTTTATTAAGAGAGTTGAAAAGGAAACATTAGCTTTGAACTTTATAGAAGCGATTACTATTGAGAAATACTTGTCTTATGTTGGGGCTATTGATGATCAGGAAGATTCTAAAGACTCTAAAGACACTAGTAATAAATCTCAAGCTTCTTCAACTAAAACCAAGGAGAATGATTCTTTTGATATGGAAATCTTGGCTAATTATTTAAATTTTCTCACTAATGAAGTATCCGAACTAAGGAGAAATTCAAGCAAGGCATCTACCGGTAGCAAGTCTTTCAAGTTGAATTTCTTTAAGAAGAACAATAATCAACTGACCAAATCTATGAAAAACTCCAATGTCATGTTTAATTTTGAAATATTGGGCATGGAAAACTTTTGTACTTTCCATTAGGAGAGGCATTCAGAAAAAACATGCCCACAATGGAATTACAACATGAATGCTATGGTGACCAACTTCATAGGCACATTATTAGCAGAGGAGAAATCAGAGCACAGTGAGGAAGCAAATGAACCAACCATCGAAGAGGAAAATTTAGGTATTGGTCATTCAATTAGTGCATTTGATGTTATATATAACATTGATAAATGAAGCGTTGATGAACCACTAGCGAGTGAAGCTCCTCCACAACAAACAAATGAATGATACAATTTGAGGAGTATAGGACTAGTTTTTGGGAAAGATCTTAGGAATTGATTGTTGAGAAATATTTTATCACCTGCTAATCCTACTCATAATTTGTAAAATAAATCAAGAAGTGCTCTGTCTCTGAAGAGAACTTTCACAAGAATTAGGAATAAGTCTACCACTCTTGGGTATTCTAACAAAGCTACACCATCCAACACTTCAACACAACCTGTTATAGATGAAAGTATTGATTACATCCTCATCAAGGATATGAAAAGGGCTTGTGCTAATATTTTGATCTTTGAGCTCACAAAAATTAATAAGACAAAGCGAACTTAGCATCCAAGCACTTACATCAAAGCCTTTGTAGGGTAATGAATTTTATGCTTCTGAGGCCTCATCCGGTAGGTCTTGTCGCATTATCGAGTCTATAGTTAATGTTGCTAATATAAATGTTCATACTATCTACCCCCATTTTCTTTTAACAATTGAAATCTCAATTGAAAGCTTAAAATATAATGTCCATAATTGTCTCATTTATTCTAATGCATCTGGAAATGCCACGCCTTTATCTATCACCAAGAAGATTAATTCCAAATGGGAAATGAACAATGCCTGAATCATACAAATGGATAAATCATTAGTCCAGAAAATTGGTGAAATTAATAATGTTATCATTCGTTAATCATTAGACCATGGATTTCACCAATGCATCAATATTATTATTATGGGAATTTCTGAAGCATACAACTTACTTCTAAGTAGAGACTAGTATATCAAGCTACAAGGATACTTTCTAGTAGCTAGAAGCATTTATGACTTCCTTATAATGATAGAAATAATCAAATTTGAGTAGAGAGTGAAAATTTTATGAAACATATTGTGATAATACTTGAGGGACATAACGAGCCAATTAGCTTTGCACATTTCATTTTTGGAAAAAAAAATTAGAGGTTGACCATGGATGTTATGAAGCACAACCACCCCTTGTACCATTTGATACACAGTTGGATCTCCTTCCTTGCAGTCGAAATAGTGCTAATGAAATTTGTAACATAGATGTACATACTACTATTCTTGGAACTAACCTAGTAGTCGTTGACATCTGGACCTTATTTTTTATGGTTCTAAGAGTCAAGAAAATTTTGTATATGGTTGTATCCTTATTGACCCTCGAAATAAAAGGTATATATTATTATGTCGCTTGGAGTTCGAGTGCACAAATAATACTGCTAAATATGAAGCAGTCATCTAGGATTAAAGAAGGGATGGACCTCAAGGTGGAAGTACGCAAGGTAATTAGTGATTCAAATATTGTTACCTTTAGGTATGGAATACCATTCAATGTGTTTCACCTTATTTGAAAAACTACCAACAAGAGGTATGTCTTCTCGTTTCATTCTTTAAATAATTTAGTATTAATTACGTTCCTAGAATTTGTATGTTGTTGCAAATATTTTAGCCAATGTAGCTGCTAGGATGTCACCATTAAAAGATGGATTTTCTATAGAAACTATTTATAATCCATATGTGCCTGGAAATATAACTAACTTGCACTTGTTTAATTAAGACCAACAAATACTATACTTCATGGACAATGCAAATGTTTTCAAAGATGCAGTTATTGAAGAAGATGATGCATTGCAGGAAGAAACTAAGGGGAATATTGTGGCCAAAGGTGTGGTATCTCTTAAGAAAATTTATTACCTACAAAACTGTTTCATAGGACCAGTGAATACAAATACTTAGAGCTAAATATTATCGCATGAACAAGTCAATTTCGTAAATGGAGAAGATCCAAAATATGTGAACCTTAGTACATGTTGTTCTCCTCAAGAACAACATGATTTCATCTATATTTTCAAATACTCTCAGATGTATTCACATGGATATATGATAATCTAAAGACATATGGTACATGTATCATCCAACATGTAATTCCTATCAAAGAAGGGGCGAAGTCATTTCAATAGAAGTTAGAGAAATCTCATTTGATTCTCAAACCCTTGATTCAAAAGGAATTAATAAAGTTGTTGGGTGCTCAGATCATCTTCAAAGTTCATCATTCTACATGGGTTTCAACCCAGTTCCTGTTAAGAAAAATTCCGATGAGATACACTTGTGTGTTGATTTTCACAACCTCAACCAAGCTTCAAATAAGGATAACTACCTCGTGCCATCTATGGAGTAGATACTCTTGAAAGTATCTCGGTCAAAAATGTTCTAACTACTAGATGGATTCTTCGAATATTATCAATTTTTGGTAGTGGAACTGGATAAACTAAGGACCACCTTCAAGATGAAGTGGGGAAATTTTGATTTCAAGTGCATGCCATTTAGGCTCATTATCATTGGTGGCACATTTCACTGGGCTATGGACATCACATTCCATGGATTGGTTGGCTAGAGTGTGGTTGTCTGCTTGGATGACGTAACAATATTTTATAAGAAAATATATGATCACATTCATCATCTAAAGAATATCTTTGAGTGATGTCGCAAGTACCGAATATCATTAATTTTGAACAAGATATTCTTTGGTGTTTCAAGGTAACCTTTTAGGAAAAATTATCGCTAAGAGTTGTTGGCTCAAAAGAATCATCAGGGAAAAGACCCCAGGTTCAGGCACGGAAGGCCAACTGTGGTTCACTGTAGTCTAGGATAGTGCTGGCATTTTCACCTCACCCCGAAGGGCAAGGAGTCTCACACGAAGCATGTCATGACCAAAGGGGAGATGGGTTCAGCATGGAATCGAGAGGATATTAGTTGAACACAGGTGATCATACACATATGCATCCATAATACATGAAACAGAGATAACGGTACCCTAAACTCATACACATGGATCCATCATAAATACCACAGAATTAACTGCATTCTAGTATCAATCTAGTAATCACCATCTTCATGCAACAAGTAGACTATTTAAAATTTTAATAAGCCCACAAAACATGATGCGTAATGCATTATAAGTCATGACAACCATCAACTCTGATTACATTTAATCAAAGGGAAAAAGTACATTATAACTCGGTATCTTGCCATAAACAGTAAATAAAATACCTAGCTCAGTAACTCAAGTCAAATCTGCTTCGCAACCCAGTTCCTTGGCTTCCATCTCTTCTTGCTTCTGCTTCTATGTCTACGTACCTCCTCAATAGCCAAATCCTTCAGTGTCCGACGAGTTCAACCACGACAACAACACTAACAACCAACCCTCTTCCTTTCTATTCTTCTTCTTTTTTTATTCTTCCCTGCTGCCTAGACTGCCAGTTCTCGCTTGGCTGCTCTTGCACCTTCCCATCTCCTCAGCTACCTTTGCCTTCTGCTACCACCTTGCCATCAGTCCTCCACAACTGCTCATTCCACCACCCAACCATTGCTGCCATTTGTCCTATCCTGGCCTACGGTTGGTCAAAACTGGTCAAAACTCTTCAAAATTAATGAAGGCTCCAACAGGCCCCAACCACAATTTCTTGACTCAACCCCGAGTCAAGTCATTTTGACCTCTGGTGGCTCTGTTGTTGCTTCCATGTGTTCTACAGGTGGTGGTTGTGTTGCTACTAGTGTTGTCTCCACTATCTATTGTGCCAGCACCTTTGTTGCTGTGATACTTTCTTGCAGAGTAGGCATCCCTCCCATCTCAATCCTAGCTTGTGGTGCAGCATTTGTTTTTGTGGCCCTTTCTTGACCTTGTGGCTCCTCTGTTCCAAATTAAGGCTCCAACTCTAGGACTATTGTTGTTGTTTTTTACCTGAACCCATTGTATTGTTGAATTGCCAGGTACCAATTTGCGAGGATTGCATCTGTGCTTTGTGTGAATGCCTCGGCTGATTGTGACATTAAGGTTGTTGGCCATTGGCTCTACAGGTCATCCCATTGTTGGCTGCTTGAGTCGCATGCTTCCTTTAACAGCAGGACCTACATCTGAACCAAAGGCTACAAGTCTCGGATTATTCTTTTCATCCTCGCTGATTCTTCCTCAATTGCGTCAACCTAGGCTTGGAGGACATCGATTTGTTCACTTAATTGGTGGAGTTGAGCAAGGTCTATGCATGCCCTTGTGCTGGAAAATAGGGATTGAATTTTCTCTCTCAGTGGGTAGACCTGGTGATTTTTAAGAGCTAGACTGCCTGACCAATCGTGGACCCTACCCATTAAAGCGTATCTATTAGTGAGGACTTCAACTAAGGCTTATTTCTTCATCTCTAGCTATCTAACCTTGCTTTCAACCAACTTTGAATAGATTTCTATAGGATCTGGTAGGGCAGACCAGACAGTTTCTAGGTTCCTCTTCATTTCTGCATTAGTGGTTGCTAGGCACATGCATGCCATCTATATATGATCACAGCAGTCAATCAAGGTGCAGGTAGACATGTCCACCAGTGCTTCTGTGTTGGCTTTAGTGACGGTTGGCCATATAGATTGGAATCGCTGGGTAAGCTAATCCACTTAGGCTTGCAATCCTGTATTTGTCTCTTGCAGGTGATCTCATTCTTTCGTTACTATGAGCAGTTGCATATTCTGTTGTCCATGTTCTATAGCCAAGTGCTCATGCAGGCTCTCAGCCTTGCGGGCTACTTGTTGAATAAAATAGAATAACTAGGCTGATGACCAGTGATGGAGTGTATCAGCCTGGATTGTGTCTGCTTCCGGGAATTGTTGTTATAAGGGTAGGTCACTTGCAATGGACTTACTGGAGTGGGAGGTGGGTGAATGTTCTTGCTGAGATGGTTGCTGGGATGGTTTAGTGGACTGTGGTGTGGTTGGAGTGATGCTAGGGTTTGGGGAGATTGTGATCTTTATAGGGAGAGCGAGTAAGTACTGGCCAATCCTTTCTCCCTGCCAACTGGTATCCAAGCATCTCCCAGCTGGTGGGTCCAACTCAAGCATCATTGTCATACTCTCGGTGGGTGGCATCCCTATGGTCGAGTTGACGCCTTCTTTCCGACCAGCTAACTAAACCTATAATTTCACAGAAGTCTAACAGTGGCCGAACAATAGGATCTCAGACATAGTTGCGTAGGTGGAAATGGCTTTTGGGGATGACTCCCGTGACGGGCGTATTGTAGTGGATGTGGTGGTAGGGATCTCCTCAACTATGGCCACTGTGGGAATTGGGTTTTTGACCTCAATAGTAAGGTCGAAAATTGGAACTAAGGGGTTAACCTTCGGCCTTTTGGCAGCTGGATTTTTGACTTGGGAGATACAGATAACTCACTTCTTTTGCGGCTTGGGTATCGGCATCGAGGAGGGAGCTTGGGCTACGCCCGCAGGAACTTCCATTGAAATAGGTGGCATTACAATGGGGAACAACAAGGTTGAACCTTGAAAATGCTTGGGATAGTCACCCTCACCTGGCTTGAAGCTTGCAATTGTCCTTCTTACCTTGAACATTTTCTCTTCCATTTGGAGCAGCATCAGTTGGAGTAATTCATTTGCCTCCCTCTTACTACTGCTTTCTGCCCCATCTCCCTCTTGGTTCGGTGGCATCAGAGCTCTGAACAGATACTTGGGCTTCCCTTCTGTTATTTTGTAGGCCACTCCCGACCAGGACTCCACTTCTCTGCGTAGGGCCTCCTCTATCAGGCTAAAACACTATGGCCTTAATTTGAATGTGGTGGGGTTGACACACCGTGGTCTGAGATAAGTATGTGCATGCGAGGCACCGAACTAGAGCTCACCTAAGAACTCATCCAGGAGAGTCCTCGGTATTCTCTTCGTGGACTGAATGTCGTCCACCATCTGTGCGTACCAATTCTTGAAGGTTGTTTCGTTGATCGCTTTTGTGTTGGGATCCTCCAATGCCCTCCATGGTTCATACCTAAGCACAATTGGCTAGTCTTTAGTAATAGTTGCCACCTGCCTCTCTGGTGGTGGGCTTCACTTCCACATTTCTAGTGCCATTACCAAATACCTGAACACAAAGCTAGTGCTTTTCCGGTAGACATACTCACACGCCTCAAAAAGTTCGTTGACCACAAAGGCCGATCAGTTGAGTATCTCTCCCTGGAAGTAGTGTTCTTCTATTGAAATGGTGTCTAGGGTGCACTCGTTTCTTATGAAGTGCCTCATTGTCTTGCCTGGAATAAGGTAGCAGGCGAACTCAATGTTATCTTTGTTGATTTTGTCCAGATTCATACCTTTTCCCCTTGCTCTATCCCATAGTGATTGTAGATGTTGTCTTCTGTCTGTTTCTTCCCCCACTTGGCCCCAACCTAGAATGTTGTGCTGATTGCATTCCCCATGTCTACCAGCCTAGTCAATTAATAGATATCTTCGGCATGCATAGGGTATTCTCTGTCTAGCCATAGTGAACCTCCGTGCATTCTACTCGCCAATAGCTTGGTGCACTGCATGGCAACCAATTAGGTGCCGAATACAGGAAAATTTCTCAGGCTGAACATGGAATTTTGTAGCCCTTTGAAGTCTTCCTTGATTCTTGAGGCCCCGACGCCATCCTTCCTTTGAAATTATTCTGCATATACTTGCCTTTTCATTGTTGGAAATTGGAATCCGTCTGTGAAGTCATTGTCAATGAGATTTGACCGGTCATACGTCCCATATAGGTCATCCATGACTTCAATTCTTGCATCTAGAGTAGTTTGTGGGATTGATATGATCCTTTTTTCCATTTTTCCCCTTCTGCTGTAAACAATTTGCATTGGCGGTCTTGTGTTTCTCCTATCCTAGTCCTGTTCTTTTGAGTGCTCCTAGAATCTTTTTGGTGTTTGAAATTCTACCATTCCCTGCATTCTCCTGAGATTTATGTAGCCAATTCTGACACAACGTCCCTGGACTGATGAGGCTTTAATCAACTAATTACTCTGGCAACCTTTCCATGTATTCTAGCTATATTTTTGTCGTCGTCGGCCCACTGGTATGTGCCAACTATGACATGGGTTTGGAAAGTACAGATTCGGCTGCATGGCATCTTTATTCTCCCATGATGGGCTTATTTATTAACCAATTCTATGCTTAACGAGAAATATTTTGTGACCCTACCTTGAATGTTGCCTTATTGATTACTTAATCTGGAAATAACTACTGGTACAATGGATGGGACAGGTACGTGTGCGGCCATCAGTTTTGGAAAAGGTTTGAACCTATGCGTCTTTTACTGACAGGGTTTGACATGCATAGCTACTGTCCCTGCTAACTAGGCCTATTGACACTACTCCCCCTCTGACCACAAATGGGTTGCAATATCCTACTGCTGGCCGCAACCTTATTATTCAGAAGAAACTTTTTTTTCTTACTTGTGGAAGGGTTTTAGGTGTGCGCCATTCACCCATCCCTGTAGTAGGACTCCATCAAGTTGTGTGAGTCTTACCACACCTAATTCTTTTATTTGTGAAACTATGAATGGGCCTAACCAGTGCATCTGTAGTTTTCCTGGGAAGTTGAGGAGCTTGTTGTCGTAAAGGAGCACTTGGTCGCCAACTTCAACCGATTAATTCTTGATGTGCCTATCATGCTAAGCCTTCTATCTTCGTTTCTCGACAAATTAATGGAACTCCACCAGGAACCGCATTTCATCGAGCTCCAATAGCTAGCTCAGTCTATCCTGCAAGGAACTGCTATCGGTCATTCCTATAGCCTCTGAAATCAACATGCTGTGCAGTATGAACTCTGCTCCCACCACTGCCTCTCTACCATAGATGAGCTGGAATGGAGTTTGTTTTTGGAGTCTTTTAATTGTCATCCTATATGCCCAGAGTATCATTGGAATTATTTCATCCCAGTCATCCCGGTTTGCCGATATGATTTTTTTAGCCCTTTTTCCAGTATCTTGTTAAATGCCTCTACTGCATTGTTTGCCTGCAGATGATAAGGACTACTCTTGTTATGATATACCATAATTTTTTTTAATATAACCTCAATTGTCTCATTCAGACAATGTGTGCCCTGGTCACTTGGGAGGCTCCTCGAGCATCCAAACCTTGAAATGATATTTTCAAAAATGAATCTCGCCATTGTTTCTACCATGTAATATTTCATTGGTGCAGCCTCTGCCCATCTTGTTAGGTATTCTGTTGCTATTATTATGTATCAGGCTCTGAAGTGTCTTGTTGGTGGGGAGATTGGACCAATGAAATATATTGCCCACTTATCGAATATCTGCACCATATGGACCGGATGCAGTGGTAGCTCATCGCATTGGGAAGGCTTACCAATCCTTTGAAAGACATCACATTTATTGGCAAACGCCTTTGAATCTTTATGTATAGTGGTCCACCACAATCCTTCTTGTAGAATATTCCTTGCGATAGCCTTTCCTCCTACATGTCCTCCCATGACCCCTGTGTGGCACTCCCATAGGACGACTTCTCTTTCGTGTTGTAGGACGCAACATCTGATTATTTGGTCCAAGCTCATTTTGTAAATGTGTCCTGCTATGAGATGGTAATCTACTGCTCTGACCACTAAGTGCCTTTTCTGGGTTGCTATGTATCCCTGTGGGCAACTGCCTATAGTTAGTAAAGTAGCAATTCCTTCTAGGTGATCGGGTATGGATTCTATCCTAAATAGATCGGCATTGGGTAACCGATCGTCTATTGCCTTGTCATTCTCCCTTGTTTCCAGGCAAGACAGATGATCTAGGCCTACATTCAGTATGCCTAGCTTAACAACCACTTCAAACATGAACTCTTGAAATAGTAACAACCATCTGCATATTCTTTCTTCTAGTACTGGCTTGTTTACTAGGTACTTCAGTGCAAAATGGTCTTTGAAAATTTTGAATGGCATGTCTAGCAGGTAGTGCCTAAACTTTTTGAGAGAGTAGACCATTGCTAGAGCTTCCCGTTCTGTTTTTGTGTAGTTTTTTTCCATCGTGGAGAGCTTCCTGCCTGCACAGTATATTGGATGATCCATCTTCTCTCCAAGTTGTGCTAGGACTGCTCTTAGTGTTATTCCAGACACATCAATATGTACATGGAACATTTTGTTCCAATCAGGGTACACCAATATGGGGTTACTTACTAACCTTTCTTTTAGTTTGTCCAATGCTGCTTGACAATCAGTTGTCCAAATGAATTATTTCGTCTTCCTTAACAGTCTCTCCATTGGGGTTGTTATGGTTGCATAGTTTTTGATGAAACTTCTGTAGTACCCTGTATGGCCTAGAGTTGTGATTAGTTGCTTCATGTTGCGGGGTAGTTCCATGTGGAAGATTGCTGCTATTTTGACAGGGTCCACACAGACTCCATCTTTGCAAACTATATGGCCCAACAAAGTTCCAAAGAGAACTAAAAAAATGCACTTTTTCAAATTTAAAGAGATCTGCAACTGTCTGCGTCTTTCAAACATTACTCTCAATAGATTGGTATGCTTCTTTGGTAGGCTGTATACTATCTAGTCATCCAAGTATACTTCTAGGAACTTATGAATGTAGTCTCAAAATGTTGCTATTACAATCCCTAAGAAGACTGTTGGCCCATTCTTTTATCCGAATGCCATTATATTGTATGCGTACAATCCCCACTGCATCGTGAAAGTTGTTTTCCTTTTATCTTCTTTGGCTATTAGGACCTGATGGTATCTCGAGAAGCCATCTGTGAACGAGTATGTCTAATTCCTTGCAACATTGTCTATGACTTTGTCGTGCACCCTTTGACATGCTCCTCGGGACTTGATTTACCTGTGTATTCTTTTTCGTCTAGTGGCCGATCTTCTTTATTGCTGAACCTTTCCTTCATTGCTCGCTTGGCATCCTTCCAGACTTTCAATACCTGAAAGTGTTATTTCCACCATCTTGTCTGTGTTTCCATGATCGAAACATCCAGTAAAGGAATTCTTTGGTCCTCCGATACATCCTGGTTCATCCTATCTAGGAATTGATCTATCAGTTCAAGGCCACAGTACTTCAGGATGTCGTCCTTTCCTTTATCTCCCCGGTTTACTCCACTTATCATTTCACATCACCAAGTTGTTAGTTCATATCCATCCTACTATCATGCATCCCATGTAGTTTATGAACCAACATCTGAACTTTGAATGCTCCTCTAGCAAATTGATCCTCCAGCTGTAGGATTTATGTAGTCCTCCCTCTTTCCTGCCGTGAGTGTATACAATTGATATAACATCCCTGGTTCTTCTCTGTCATTTGTTGGCTCTATAAACCTGGGTCCTTGGTAAGGGTCCAATGGCTGAATCACCCTTATTCCTTCTACTTCGAAGATCATCAGTTCCTTCTTCAATTCTATGATGACATATTTTTCGTATGCCCAGTCAATCCCCGGGAGTGCTGGATACGGGTCTTTATCCCCCAAAATATTTATTACATTGAACTCAATGTGCTTTTTCACTCCTGCCACATCAACCTCTACATTGTCCAACCTCCCAATAGGAAATATGCAATACTTATTTGCCATTCTCAATTGAATCAGTGAATACTTCAGCTATGGTTTCCCCATTGCCTCCAAGGTCTTTCCAGGGTATGATGTTTACATCCGACCCTAGATCTAGCATGGTGTCCTTTATATGGAATCCTAGCACATGCGCATTGATTTAGAACTCCTTCCCACTTCTCCTCTTATTCTGCTTCACTCTCTTGGAGGCTTTCTCTGACCAGGCTTCACCTGGTTGTCCCGCGTCCTCTCGTTCTATGGCTACCATGACCTTTAAGCTTTTCCACAACTCCTTTAGCATGGCCTCACCTTCAACAATTTTTAAGAACAATTTAAACCATTCCCCAATGGGCTAGGCAAGAGCGGGCCTGTAGACTTGCGGTCTTCGGGTGTCCCTATCTTCCATCATTCCCTTGAACAATTTGGTTGCTTCTTGATAATATTGCTTTTGGCACTCGGGCTTATATGCCTTTTGTGGTGACACTGCTTTAACAATCACGGGATAAATTGAGATGAGCTATTATGATAACCAAATCTAGCATCATGGGCTTATATGCCTTTGGTGGTGGCATGGCTTTAACGATCACGCGCTAAATTGAGATGAGCTATTATGATAACCAAATCTAGCATGGTGTCCTTTATATGGAATCCTAGCACCTGTGCCTTGATTCAGAACTCCTTCCCACTTCTCCTCTTATTTTGCTTCACTCTCCTGGAGGCTTTCTTTGACCAAGCTTCACCTGGTTGTCCTGCGTCCTCTCGTTCTATGGATACCACAACCTTTAAGCATTTCTGCAATTCCTTTAGCATGGCCTCATCTTCAACAATTTTTAAGAACAATTTAAACCATTCCCCAATGGGTTGGACAGGAGCGGGCCTATAGACTTGTAATCTTTGGGTGTCCCTATCTTCTATCATTCCCTCGAACAATTTGGCTGCTTCTTGATAATATTGCTTCTAGCACTCAGGCTTATATGACTTTGGTGGTGACATTGCTTTAGCTCATCTCAATTTTGAGCCTTTTACCATGCCATTGGTACATTTTGAATATCCACCTAGATCAATCATCATTCACATCATGCTTATCATATCAACAAACATCTTCACCATATTGAATATTATGTACCTTCATAACTTAGAGAAAGTACAACCAAATCTTGTTCATCTTAGGTTATTCATCTTGAAATTTGAGGCAATAATGAAAGAGATGATCAAACCAAGAAGACAACATTCAAACCTTATCATGGAAAATTCTAGAAGGAAGGAAAAGGGAAGGATAAGAAGATTGGCGTAGCCAAGAAAGGGGATGAAGAAACACCGTCTTGCACTCATTGCAAGAAAGATGGTCATGACAAGGACCACTGTTGGAAAATTCATGTGTAGTTGAGACTGAAGAGATTCAATGGAAAGCGAAAGAAAAATACAGTGGCTACAATGCATGACCTTTGATCAGATTCTGGTGATGAGACATTGATGACAGCCGTGGGTGCAAAAGTTACTCTTTTTGTTAATGATAGTTCTGATTCGATTGAAAGTACTAGCTATTTGAATGAGCCTATAAGTAATGAGTGAAAGAGAATTGAGTTATTCCACATTAGATTTGTTATAAAACATACGAAGGTGGAAACTCTATTTGATTCAGGTTCCCAAGCAAACTTAATCTCAGAGTCCTTAGTGAAAATGTTAGGCCTTGAAACTAAGCCTCATCCGAGTCCATACCCACTTGGTTGGTTAAGTGATAAAGCCAAATTGCATGTAACTAAGTAGTGTAGGGACAAATTTGTTATTTCTTCCAAATTAGTTGATGAGATAGAGTTAGATGTTGTGCCTTTGGACATTTGTGGAATCATCTTGCGAAGCCCATATCTCTATGACAAAAATGCAGTTTTCTTTTGACACGAAAACAAATACCACCTCACAAAGGATGGGGTAGAGTATATAGTTAGATCTCATCATACAAAAGTTAGTGCTAACCTTGTCAGTGCAGGACATATTAAATGACTGGTTAATTCCAGTAAAGGGTGCATGCTGGTGGCAGCGAGAGAAAAACAGGCTAAGAGGGTTGACACTTTCAAAGGTTGTGATCTTGACCATAAGAGAGAATTGTTTGAAATTATTTATGACTATGATGGATTGTTTCAAGAATAGAGGGCATTTCCCCAAAAACAGGGAATCCAACATAAGATCCATTTACAATAGGATGCTCCTTTACTGAATGTTGGCATGTACAAGATGGCTTCTATCGAGATGGAGGAGATCAAGAAACAGGTGCAGGAACTGTTAAATCAAGGAGTCATCAGACCAAGTTCTTCTCCTTGTTGCTCATCGATCATGTTGGTGCCAAATAAAGATGGCACATGGAGAATTTGCGTAGACTATAGGGTGATAAACAAGATCACAGTGAAGGATCGATACCCTCTCCCTCATATTGATGAATTGTTAGATCAGTTGAATAATGTTGTTTATTTTATAGGATTTGTGTATTGGATATCACTAGGTTAGAATTGTAGAGTAGGATGTTTAGAAGATTGCGTTCAAAACCAAACAAGGTTTCTTCGAATGGATGGTGATGCCATTCAGGTTGTGCAACACTCCGACCACATTTATGAGGGTAATGAATGATTTGTTAGGCATTTTCTTGATAATTTTTTCCTTGTCTATCTTGACGATGTTCTTGTGTATAGTAGGACATGGGATGAACATGTGTGTCATGTGAAGGAAGTGCTTGATGTTCTGAAATGAGAAAAATTGTATGTAAAAATGTCAAAGTGTGAGTTTGGGAATACCCCCTTGGTTTCTTTAGGCCACATAATCAATAATGGGCAATTGAGGATAGATCCTCTAAAGTAGATGCGATTATGAAATCGCCTGAGCCCACAAATATTACAGAGGTCCGAAGTTTCTTGGGTGTGGTATAGTATTGGAGAAGATTCATTGTGAACTTCTTTGTTATCACAGACCCCTTACACACATTGACTAGTGTGAAGAAGACCATTTGTGGGGAGGAAAGAAACATAAATCTTTCAACATGCTAAAAGAGAAGATCAGCACAACACAAGTGCTAGCCTTACCAGACCTTCAAAAGCCTTTTGATATTGAAACAGATTCTAGCAGATATGCCAAGGGCACTGTATTGATGCAACAAGGAAAGCCTGTATGTTACCATTCAAAGACTTTATCCCAAGTTGTTGTGAATTATCCCACATACCAAAGGGAGTTGTACACCTTGGCTCAGAGTGTGAAGAAGTAGAACCACTACCTAATCGACAAGGAGACCATCATCCATATGGATCATCAGTCCTTGCAGTACCTTCAGTCATAGACCAAGCTTCAACAAGGTTGTCACTTCAAATGGCTGGGATTCCTCCAATAGTTCCATTTGATAATAAAATACAAGAAGAGGGCCAACAACAAAGTACAAGATATGCTTTCTCACCCTTCTATTTCTGCATCTGTAGTTTTTCAAAATGTTTCTTTATCGTTAGAAAGTTATGCTAAACAGTAGGATAACAATGATGATTTTAAAGATATTTATGCAAAACTAACTTGTGGATCACATGTGGACAATTATCATTTGCAGAGAAATTTATTGTATCACCTTGACATACTGTGCATACCCACTGATGAAATGGTTCATGTAATCTGAGAGGATTATACCTCTCTGGTGTCTGGTCATTTTGGAATTGAAAATATTTTATTTCATTTACAAAGTTTTTGTTTTTGACCTCATATGAAAAACATTGTGACTCGCTTGTAAAGGGTTGTGTGTTGTGTTCTGTTTCAAAGCCCTCTAATAGAAAACTTGGGCTCTACACACCACTCCCTATTCTGAGTCAACCATGCGAAAGTGTGTCCATGGACTTTGTAGGTGGTTTTCCTATGCCTTGGAAAGGTCACGACTATTTGTATGTCGTTGTGCTTTGTTTTAGTAAAATGTGTATTTTAATGCCTTGTAAAAAGCAAGCCACTGCTAAGAAGACTGCTTATCTTTTCTTTTAGCATGTTTGGGTCCATTTTGGGTTGCCCACATTTATTGTGCCAGATCGAGACTCTCCCTTTATTGGAGATTTTTGGACCAACTTGTGGAGAATGATGGACACTAAGCTAAAAAGAAGTACAATATTTCATCCACAGACTGATGGGCAGATAGAGGTTGTCAACCACATCGTGGTACACTTGTTGCGAGGCTATTGTGGAAAACATTCCAAGTTGTGGGATGAGCAACTTCCTTATTTGCAACATGCATACAATAGAGAAACACATTCATCTACACAGTGATCACCATTTGAGACATGTTTTGGCTATCTACCTAGAGATCCCTTAGACATGGTCTTTGGGAAAGAGGAGGATGTTAATGGAAGAGATGATAGGGACAAACCATGGAATTTTATTCAATGGATATAGGTGATTCATCAAGAAGTATAGGATTAGTTGTAGAAAAGTTGGTCTCGGTATAAATCTCAACATGATAAGCATCGAGTTTACCATCAGTTTCAAGTTGGGGACAAGGTATGGCTCCACATCAACAAGGAAAGAATGAAGGGAGAAGGGAAGAAATTGAGACCCATTAGATATGGTCCCTTCACCATATTGGCAAAGATTGGAGACAATGATTTTTGTCTTGACTTGCCTGCTTATATGAAAATGTACTCAGTAGTAAATGTTGAAAACCTGAAGCTTTATAAACCTCCATTGATTTTGGATACCAAAGAGGTTGCACAAATTCCTACAGTGGATGATTTTGCACCAGAGCATCTAGATATGTTGCCTGAAGATATCATTCTCAATAAGAAAACTAGAACTTCACAACAAGGAGATGTGGAGTACAATCGTGTTGGCTTCAAAGGAATGCATTTAAGTAAATCTAGATGGATGGAGAAAGAGAAAGTGACGAAGAAATTTCCTCACTTGCCAATTGACTGAAAAGACTTTTGGCAGTCCAAAAGCTCTTAGTGGGGAGGGATTGATTCAAGTGGATCTTCAAAAAGTATTGGTGGCATGGTAAAAGGCTCAAAACTCAAAGTGGTATAATCTGGATAAAATTAGCATTGAATCGAAGTGCTCATCATCCTAATTCCAATAGTGTGAATGACACTCACATCGAAGTTAATATGAAGAACTTAGAGAAAGTCAAAGTTGATGTTTGACTTGTCTAGGTGGCAGGAGGAGTGACGTGGAAGAAACCCTCAATGAATGGGGAAGCACCAAGTGGCAGGCGTCCATTGATCTCGCATTTCTCTTATCACTAAAAAAGAGGTCACAGCTTAAGGAGAATTGGACTCGGCTGTGATTGTGATATTTCTTATCATAGGTCGGAGAAGGAACGAGTACTCAAGAATTAGCCCCTGACGAAGCCAGGTTGCGATGCAATATAATTGTGATTGCATATCGCACAATTAGCATGCCAATATAAATGTTACCAATGGACTACGTCAATTGTGATTTGCGGGGAGGATTCATATGCAATATTTTATAAATTGCATTATAGTAGCCCGACGGGTTCATGATCATCACAGAGTGTGGGTCTTCCATCGATTGCAATTGCAATGGGATCCCCTAGATGATATATGTTATATATCATGTTCCCTATCCTGGTGGGTCCATTGTATCAAAGAACACTTGAAGCTTGGGTTGAGTCTTCCGCCGATTGGAAATGCCGATAGAGGGGACCATCGATAGTATCAATTGCCGAGTCAAATGCACATTCCAAATGAGTTTCACCATATTTGTAAAGTTCTATTGCATGCATCGTTCAAGCCTGAGATCCTTGGTCTCAAGACTATCCCTCCTGCTTAACTTGGTTTGTTGTTCAAAACTACCCAGGTATTGAGGGATTTGCAACCATGCTTATAAAAGGCTATTTGTGTGTCGGAAGAAGAGAGAGAGGATCAGCGGAATAGTTCAAAAGTATTGTACAACATACCTTGTCCCTGGAAGTAGTTTGGGACCTCGCCTTGAGTAGAAAGGAGGTTTCAAGAGGTTGTAAAAGGCCCAATTATCCAAATTGGGTGTTTGGAAAAGCATTTTTGCCCAATTGTTCGCGAGGAGTTCAGTGGTTTTGTCTATTTTTGAAGCTAAGATCTCCATTCTTTGTCCATATTCCATCTTGGAAGTATAAGGATTGTAAAGAATGTTTCTTGTACTTTTATCTCTTTTTATGCCACTTAATGAATTAATGTTTCCCCACTATTGAGCAAGGCCTGGAGACGTAGTACAAACTGGACAAACTCCGTAATCAAATCATTGTGTCATGGTTTTCATGTTCTTTTGGTTATTTCTGCATTATTTATGTGCTTTTAAGTTCCATGGTTAATTAGCTCTGTTTTATGTAATTCCAATGCATCTGTAAGCGAAAGATCTTTGACCAATGCTAGTCATGATAATTCATATAAGACTGATGGAAGCTATGAAGGATTTAGCCAATGTCACATAAGATAAATGGAACTCCCTAAGTTAAGAGGGAGCTTGGATGAAAGTTTATCTCCCTAGGTTAAGAGGGAGCGGGGATATATTTCTTGTATAGGAATGATTGGATCCTTCTTGATTAAAAGGGAGTGATGGATATGGTTCTCTATTTCATGTGACATGCACTAGACCAAGAATAACAAATGTAAGTCTTAGTGAAGGCCATGAGTGAGAGAAGAAAACTGGAGAATATATTTTGAGGGGTTGCTGAGATAAGAAGAGTTGGATATATTTGTAGAATATGTTGTTGCATGAGAAGTAGGAAAGGAAGTTGCATTGTTGAGGAATATTTTATCAAGATTCATTGGGAAAGCTATAAGTCCTACTAAGAAAATTTGAGAAGAAACATCAAGTTGTCTGGAAGACCCCAAAAGGTTTATATCTATTTATGTACATTTTAAAGTTTTTTATTGATTGGGGTTATGTTTGTACAGGTAAATTTCTCAGGAATTTGATAGAATGTTTTACATGATTAGAGTTGTTGATCCGTTTATTTGGGAGAAATTTGTTGTCAATCTATTTGATTGGGGAGGATTTGTTACCAATTGAAATAATTGGGAAGTTGAGGCTTTATGTGTGAAACATTGCCTAGGAGGACATATGGTTGGCACTATGTGTGGATGTCAAGTTCCGGAAGTAGGGAGGGTGGCATTTCTCGTAGAGCTCTGACCTCGAATACGCACCTAGATCCATGGGTTGATGGTTAGTAAGTAAGCTTGATGGTACCTAGAGAGGTTGAAAGCTTTAGTCCATCTTAGTCCCACTTTGATAGATCTCCCTGGTTAATAATCTATTCCATGGCTTTGCGGTGTCTAAACTGTTGAGAGACCTTGGATAGATTACCCTAGTCAAGAATTTAGTATGTGGCATTGTGGTGCCAAATTCTTCATAGTTCATATAGTTTGGTATCTTTTGTATGAATACCTCTGTAGTTAAGAGGGAGTGTTGAAAATGTAACTAGGTTCAGTCTTCATCAGATGTATTTGTCAAAATAATTCTTATTATTGTTGCAATGACTTATTAGAGCATGGGTTTCATGTTTGGGTCATCATTTTATTAGTCAAAGTCCCCTTTGTGGACTCCTAGGATTAATGAAGATTCATTAGAGTCTTTGTATATTTTATGGGGCCCTACTTGGTCTTTCGAACAATGTAAAAAGAATTATTTTTTAGTAAAAAATGAATTATGTAACCTCCACACCAAGTCGGCCTCAAGGAAGGAAATTTGACCTCGTTAGAAGGCTATATATACAATGCATCTTCACTATGTTTGGAGTATCTCACTCTCTCTCACATAGTTCGATATCTGAAGCTGAAAGATGGAAGCTAGGAAAAGTGTGAACGTGAAGGAGGCTAAAAGAAGTGTGATTTTGGTCAAGGAGGAAGGGAAGGACAAAATAAATCTCTCTCTCTCTCTCTCTCTCTCTCTCTCTCTCTCTCTCTCTCATGTGGGGTAGTTTAGGAGATCAAAGTCTCCTTCTCAAAGTCAAAGTTGTTCCTGATGCCAAAAGCTACCAAGTCAAAGCTACTACTGATGCCAGAAACTACCAAGTTGAAGTTGTTGATGATGTCGAAAGCTTCCAAGTAAAAGTTGTTGTTGATGCTGGAAGCTTCCAAGTTGAATTTGTTGTTGATGTTGGAAGTTGTCAAGTCGAAGTTGCTAGGGTCTAAGGTTGGATTGAGGAAGGATAGGTTGGCTTGGTTTGGAAGAGGTTTTTGTCTAGGTTGAAGAGTCTCAAGGAAAACCATTGGAGGAAGATATTTTGACTGGGTTTTCCCCTATATAGGGATTTTTCCCTAGCAAAGTGCCTACATCTTGTGTATTTTTTTTGTGATCTTCATGCACACGTAATTTGGTAATTTCTTGATGAAAGATAATATAACAAATAAGTAAAAGGAGCAAAATTAATTCACAAGTAATTATCAAGAAAGAGAAATATAACCCTAATCCTACAAGCATTGATTTCTCAACAACCCCAACTAATAAAATAATGTGCCAAAATAACATTCCTTGGTGACAAGTTGATGAGCCTCATAAATGGGTAATTATATGGGATCATTTTACCTCCTAATCTAGTCAAATCAACCATTCTCTTAGCTTATTGTATGATTTTTTGATTATATTTATGCTTATAGAGTGAGTTGAGTTAGTTATTGTGCCATGTGGTCTAACATGTATTTAATGAAGATTATTGATGAGTTTCGAGGTCAAAGTCAAGGATCCAATGGACAAATGGCAGCAATAACTCAAAGTGGACAAAGGAGAGGACTTATAGGAGTGAACCCCCCTCATTTATTACTCCTCACTTTGAATTCCCCTTCATTCAGCTCGGAGTACAAGCAATGGAATCATGCACTAGAAGGCAACCGAGCAAGTGGAGGATGATTGATGATTATCTCGAGTTTTGGGAGCCAAGCCTCCCTAATTTTAAGGAAGTTGTTGGTAGATTCATTTGTATAAGTAGAGGAGCCTAGGGCCTCACTAGGGTCAGATTTTTGTTGGATTTTTTCTTATGTAAACTCTGCTCTAACTTCGAGCTTATTATTTTGTGATAGTTTCATGTAATCTTGCTATTGTTTTGATAATAAAGATGGGATCCTTTTTGAGCTATCACTGAGTTACCTCAGAGGGCTGAAGCTGTTGGGTTAGGACCCAATCCAAGTAGCCAAGCTCCTCTTTACTTGTATTTTTATTTTTTATTTCAGTTTGTAGATTAGGTTGTTCTTAGTTGTATTTCTTTTATGGTTAAGAATAGGTTGCTTTTGATGATTCAGTAGTTTGCTTCCATTTTTGCTTTCTATAGCAGGTTAAATAGTGATCAGCAAAGAATCAAAAGGCTAGAAACCATGCCTTGGCCTCTCTTTCTCCCTTTGGGACCATGATTTGAAGCAAAGACCCTCTTGCTGCCCTAAAAATACAAATTTTCCTCCTTCATAGGACTTCTAGTGTTTGCAGTTTTTTAAGTAGGTTAATAGTCCAGTTTTGTTGTGCATTAGAACTTCTTCACCATGCTCACTTTATGATTTTCAATAGTATTCTTTCAAGCTTTCCTTTCCTACAACATTTCTCACCATTTCCTTTCATAAATCATAGTTTAGACCATTTTTATGCAAAACTCTATTTTTCCTAAATGCATTTATTTCACTTGTTGCTTGATTTCCTTGGTTAACTGTCTGTTTCTTTGTAGTAGATCTCTTCTAGCAGTAGGCTAGCTTATCAGCAATCACACCCTCCATTTGATCCATACCCTATAGGTCTCCCAAATCTCACCTCAATTCTGCCCTAGTTTCTTACATTTTTCCATAGAACTTCTTCCTCTCTCCTTGAGCAAACCCAATCATCTTTTTCTCTCTTGGTGATTCATGGTAGACCCTAGGCACCCTAACACCTTATTCCAACTTTAATCCACCTTTTTCACCCACTCTCACACTCTCAAAATAGTGAAAACTGCTCTCCACCTTCTCCTGTAGGCCTCCTCTAAATTCCATGTTTTCCTCCTATTGATTTCCTGTGTCCTCCTGTAGATTTTCCTATAGGATTTCTTTTGAAGGATGAGTGTGGTAAAAGCCTCCAAAATGCCACCTAAGACCTCCTAGGACCCATCCACACCATCCTACATCTTCTCAAGTCCCAAGACCACCCTTCACCACCACCTATTCGCTGCCACACTCACACACAATAAATTACATGCATGTCAAATTCACATAAAAATACATAAAAATCCAAAAATATGTTTTTTCATATTTACTTCCAGAAATAGCATAGTTAGATGTTGTTTACTTCCTTGAGTAGGTAATGGAATTCCTTTCATGGTTTTCATATTGTTTTCTGTAAAAGTAGAATTAGTTGGTTAATTAGGGTTTACTAGGTTTGCTTTACATTTCAATCTTTCTCCTTTCTGCAATTAGAATAGCATCTGTAAAGTAATCCTTCTTTCCTTTCATCACATATAGAGCTTCTTCTGGAATCCATAAAAGTTGGCTTGAGCTCCTAGTGATCTTGTGTCGGCTGACCAAGTGACAACTTGCAGTGAGAACTAGTACTTGTGCTTAGATAATCGACACTTCCAAGTTTGTTACGAACTACGGGGTTGATAAGAGTAAAGTAGGCAGCCTAGGAGTTGCAATATTATTGCTGCAATATTGGTGCTCACCACTTTTTGGTGTCGTTTCCGAGGAAGTATCAGAGTATTCTATGATTACTGCTTTCTTCTATTTTCTATTGCAACATTCTGCTAATAGTTTATTTCAGCAAAAGTAGACTAGTCCTTTCTTTTCCTTCAATTCTGCATTTCCTTGCTTTCCTTTTAAATTATGCAAATTTCATTTCAGAAAAAGTAGACAAGTCATTTCTTTTCCTTCAAGTTCTATGTTTCCTTACTTTCCTCTTCAATTCTGAAAATTTCATTTCAGCAAGTTCATTTCAGTGAGTTGCAATTTGTTTTGTTCAATCAATTTCAATTTTGCAGGTACTATCAGTGTGGGGAAAATGAAACCAAAAACCAACCAAAAATATTTCCTTTCATGCCTCATAAGAATAGAGATATCTCAAGAAAAAAATTTCCCAACACCTCCAATACTTCACATAGCCAACCTTCTTTCTTATTTGGTGGTTGTGATCAGGAAGAACCCTTAGGTGAACAGCTAGACATATTTGAAGAACTTATAGGGGAAGAAGAAGAAGAAAACATTCCTTTGGAGCCAATGGCTGAAAACAAAAAATGCTAGGGGGAATGGAGAGAGAATAGAGGGTACCTTTCCCATTTAGGAGACCAATGGGGACACAAAAATGAAGAATATAAGCCCTTCCACCCTACCTCATTTCCATGGTCTGACTAAGAAGATCTTGACACCTTTTTGTTCAAGTTTGCTGGCATTTGTCGAACCTATGACTATGCAGAAGATGAGAAAAAGTTGAAACTATTCCCTTCTACTCTCAAGGATGCAACATTGCACTAGTTCACGGGATTACCTGGAAATAGCATCACAACTTGGGATCAGATGCAGTAAGCCTTTAAAAACAAGTATCGATACTATTGTAGGTCGAAAGATACTAAAGAAGAAATTTTCCGAATGACCATAGGGAGTGATGAGTCCCTGGAAGATTATAAAGAGAGGTTTCAGCTCAGTTAAAAAAGGGCTAAGCGTACACTTGACCCTGAGTCTCTGAAGCTGGTCCTGCTCAGGGGAATTCAAGAAGACCTTTTAGACACCCTCCATCTACTGGCTGGGGGAGACATCTACCAACTATCCTATGAAAACATAAATATTGTTTTTAGAAACCATTCTAGATCAGCTAGAAAGAAAGGTAGGGGGAGTCAACCCATAGCCAATACCTCTTCCTCTAACTCATCCATTAAAGGAGAAATTAGAAACATGCTAGAAGACTTCAAGAGTGAGATGTTTCAAACTCTTTCCATGCAAATGGATACATTACATATCAAAAGGAAACAAGAGGAAGCATAGAGGGCTTTGTCCATTTTTTTCCCTAGATGCACCAGGAGGCATCCTAGGAATGAATGACCATTGAACTCTATAGAGGTTTGTTCAATCTGTGAAGAGAATCATTCTACAGATAAGTGCCCTTCCTTGCCTAGACTTAAAGCTGTATACCAAGGGGCTGAGGGAGTCATTGAACAACTCTATTACATAAACCAAAGAAGGCCGCATGGACCTAGACCATACCAGCAGGGGATGCAAGGGACATCTCAGGCATACTACGACCCCAACAAAGTCACTTCCATACCTTCTTGGGGCCTTCCTACTCATCCTTCCTGGTCCACACCCCCTCCTTGGTCCTTCACATCTCAATATCATGCCCAACTAGCCGCTCATTCATTTTAACCCTATGCTCAGCTGCAACCTCAGTGGAATGCATATCATTAGGGGTGGAGGCCCCAATACAACTCTCCTCCCACTCTTTTTCCTCCACCACCTGCCCAACCAAAACCGTTACCTCCTGCTCCACCAAAGCAACCCCAAATGCCTGCCCAGCCAAATCCAAACCCAAACAATATACAGACTTAGCAAGTGTATAGTGGGGAACCATCATGCCCAACTTATGTGGTGGAGATTCAATAAATTAACTTGAGATCTGGGAAAGTTCTCCCAGATAGCCAGCCTCCACCTAGGGAGGTTGAGGAAGATAAAGAGGAAAGTGAACCTAAAGCAATTCCACCCTTTCCTGAGAGACTATCTATGACAGTCCAGCCTACCCTAGAAGAAACTGAACTCCTAAGATAATTTAAACATTTCTGTGTCAAGATACCACTTCTCCAAGCCATAAAAGATGTAGCTATCTACAATAGGTTGATCAAAGAGAAGTGCTTTAGGCATCCAGGAAGGTGCAAGATAGATGCCCCAACCATTAATGTCACAGGACAACTGTCCAACCTGATGTTAGGGTAGGTAATCTATCCAAAATATCTAGACTCTGGAAGCCCAAAAGTTGATGTCCACATCAATGACACCATGATCCCACATACCTTGATTGATCTGGGAGCTGTAATTATTGTGATGACAAAGGACACAATGCTCAAACTTAACCTCCATGGCTCCTTGAGGAAGACCACGATAATGCTGTAGCTAGCAGATCACTAGACCGTGACCCCTGAAGGGATTGTGGAAGATCTGATGGTCTAAATTGATTCTTGGGAGTACCCAGCTAATTTCTTAGTTCTTGAGCCAAATGAAAAGCTCACTTGGTACCCTCTCATTCTAGGAAGACCCTGGTTGGCTACAACCAATGCCTACATCAGCTATGGGGCTGGGAACATGATCATAAAGGACGGGCACATGTCCAAGCAGTTAATCCTATATCCTACTGCCCAACTCTTTCTAGAACATGATCTACCTCTCTCGTTGGAGGAGGAAGATGAGGATGAAGCTTATTCTACACAACTTTGTGCATTATAAACTACCATGGGGGGAAAACCGCAAGATGAGGATGATATGATCGAAAATTTGATTTAGAATCTACCTCCCAGTGTATCACCATTAGAGGACATAGTAAGAGAAGCCCAAAACAGCCCCTCAACTGATATTTGTGTGGCCCATCCTACTTCTCTTCATGTTAAGAATATAGAGTTTGGCCCAGAAAGAACCTTGAAAATCAATCCATCCCTATCCACTTCCCAAGAGAAGTAACTGTGCATCCTACTGAGAAAACATCTAGGTGCCTTCACCTGGAGTTATAAGGAGATGAAGGGAGTGCGCCCTTCAGTATGTACTCATCATATATACATCAAGGAAGATTGCAAACTAGTCAAGCAGCCTCAAAGGAGGATGAATCTAGCACTTCAAGATATGGTTAAGGAATAACTGCAGAAATTGCTTGATGTAAGATTCATCTATCCCATCTCTGACATTGAATGGGTCTCTCCATTGGTGCTAGTGCCAAAGAAAAATGGTAAGTGGAGAATCTGTGTCGACTATTAAGAATTGAATAAAGCCACTAAAAAGGACCATTTTCCTTTACCTTTCATAGATCAAGTGTTAGACGATCTAGCAGGGAAAAAGTTTTTCTCCTTCCTAGATGGGTTTAGCGGGTACAATCAGATTCAAATCAACCCAGAAGACCAAGATAAGACCACTTTCACTTGTCCTTGGGGTACCTTCGCATATTGGGTCCTTCCTATTGGTTTATGCAATGCTCCAGCCACTTTCCAAAGAGTGATATTGAGTTTATTTTCTTAATTAGTTCATGATGCAGTAGAGATATACATGGATGACTTTACTCATTATGGTTCTGACTTTCAGGAAGCTTTATCTAACCTAGGAAAAGTTCTAGACAAGTGTATTGAGATGAACCTATCCCTCAGTTTGGAAAAATGTGAATTTTTTATCACTGAAGGGATAGTGTTAGGTCATGCAATATCTCAACAAGGACTGCAGGTGGACCCCAACAAAATTTCCATCATCCAAAGGGTCCCACCTCCTCAAAAGGTGAGAGATGTTAGAAGTTTCCTAGGCTTAGCTAGGTATTACAAGAGATTCATTAAATATTTGAGCAAGCTAGCCTCTCCTTTGTTTGTCCTCTTAGGCAAATTGTTGAGTTCATATGGTCAGAAAACTGTCAAAAAGCCCTAGATACCTTAAAGAGCAAGCTAGTGACTGCCCCAATTCTCAGAGGCCCAAATTGGGCCTTGCCAATTCACATTCATACAGATGCCTCAAAAAAAGTGATAGGAGTGGCATTAGGACAAATTGATGAAAAGATACCTTATGCCATAGACATTATAAGAAATAACTTGTCAAAGGTAGAGTTAAAATATACAGTGATTGAGAAGGAACTCCTAGCTGTCGTGCTTTCCTTAAACAAATTTAGACATTATATCACAGGCTATAAAACCTTTGTGCACACTGATCAAGCTGCAATTAGATATTTAATGAACAAACCAGATGTAAATGCTCGCAATATTAGATGGTTTCTTTTACTGCAGTAGTTTGATTTGACCATTATTGATAAGCCTGGTAAAGAAACCGTTTTTGTTGACTTTTTGTCTATAGTAAATTTGCTTGCAGGAGAAGAAGGAATAGTGGACGACCAAATTCCAGATGAACATATGTTTGCTATCTCAGTACTCTCTCCATGGTTTGCTGATATAGCAAACTACTTGGTTTCAGCACAGTTCCCACCACACCTGTCCTCAAAAGAGAAGAGAAAGATAGGAAGGAAAAGCACCTCTTTCACCAGGATTGGGGGCAATCTCTTCAAACTTGGCCCAGATCAGATCTTAAGAAGATGTGTCAAGGAGGAGGAAGCCTTTGACATCCTCCTAACCTGTCATGAGGGGCCTTGTGGAGGTCATTTTGCAGCAAAAAGAACTGCCTTCAAGTTATTGCAAGCAGGCTACTACTAGCCCACTCTTCATCGAGATGTGAGGAGATACACCAACCAATGCGATCGGTGTCAGAGGATGGGAAACCTACTCCAAAGGATGAGATGCCCATGCAAACTCAAGGACCTTTGATCCATTTGAGAAGTGGGGCATGGACTTTACAGGTCCTATTAGCCCTCCTTCAAAGTAGAAACAATACATCATTGTGTGCACCGATTACTTGACAAAGGAGAGACAAAAGCAATCAAAGTAGTGATAGAGGAAAAGGTAGATGAGTTTTTGAGAGAAAACATACTCTACAAGTTCGAGTATCCAAGAGAGTTGGTCACAAATCAAGGTAGTCAGTTCACTTCCAATTTGATTGAAGACCTGCTCACACATCATAAAATCAAGCACAGGACTTCCACCCCTTACCATCCACAAGCCAATGGGTAGGTGGAGGTCACTAACAGAGCATTGGAAGGGATCATGACCAAGGTAGTGAGCAGCAGTAGAAAATATTGGGCAGACAGATCAGTTGAGGCCACTGGGCCTAAAACACAGCATGGAACACCACCACAGGGTTCACACCCTATGAACTGGTCTATGGGAAGAAGGTTTTGCTGTCAATAGAATTTGAGTTTAATACACTAAGGATGGAAGCTCAGCTGGACCTAGACCTCAACCATGCAGAAAAAGAGAGATTACTTCAGCTCAATGGATTGGATGAATACAGATTGCAAGCCCTTCTCCATACAGATGTATATATGGCATGGAAAAAATATCAAGGAAAAGCAATCCCAAGAGGGAGAGTGGGCACTACTCTATGATTGAAGATACAAGGATTTCAAAGGCAAAGCTGAGGAAAATATGGTTGGGACCACACACTGTGGGGAATTGTAATGAAAATGGTTCAATTCTAATTAGAACCATTGATGATGAAGCCATCCCCATGCTTGTAAATGGACATTGGTTGAAAGTCTACAAGAAACCCCTCTCCAAGCGAGAGTTTATTGAAGGTCTAAATAAAACAGTGGTGGTAGTGGAGCATGTCTTAGCTTCCACTTCACCCACTCACTGAAGAAAAAATAAAAAAATAATAAGGACTCAAGTGAAAACCTCCATAAGGCGTGAGTCCCATCATTGGGTTGAAAACCTCTTTTGAGGCAGCCCAGTGATGTAAAAAAAAAAAAAGAGAGAAAAAGAATAAGGTCTTTGGGTGAAAATCTCCCTTGGAGGCACCTAGGGCATGCAATTAGGGTGAAAACCTCTTTGAGGTGCCCTAGTTGTTTTTCAAAAAAAAAAAAAGAGAGAAAAGAAATGAATTTTGGTGGCATTGCAGGTTTTTAGGAGGACTACAGGGAGCAGAAGAAGGTGCCAAGGGGACCTTGACATTCATACTCGTACCCATCTCAACTTCTCCACACTTTTCTCCATAATTTTTGGCATTTCTTTCACCCCACTGTGCTTCTTTTTCAAAAACTGTGTTTTCTACAGGAGGGTCTGTGTTTTCTACAGGAGGCTCTTGTAGGAATTACAGAGAGCTAGAAATGGATACAAAAGGAAATCTGAGGGATAGGGAAGCTTCATGAAGAACATATAAATCCTCCTATAGTCTTCAAACCTCCTTACCATCATTTCCAAGCCTGCATCACACCCCAAGCATAATTTTTCTTCCTGTCCAAGAAAAACACAAAAAAATAGTTTTTCAGTAAAAGAAAAAAAACAAAACAAAAAATAACAGAGGAAGCAACACCATAAACCTCGCCTAAAGCTTACCTACGACCTCTCCATCTTTATCTACACCTCTGGAAGCATCCTCATGCTCCAAGTGCAGGAAGAAGCTGAAGTTTCAAGGGGAGAAGTAGCTACAGGAGCTCTTGTAGGAATTCCTGTAGCAGCTGATCACATTAAAATCTAGCACCAGCAGAAAGAGAGTGCAACCATGAAGGTTGAGAAGACACCTGAAGCTCATATCCAACCAGAGAAAAACATGCACAAGACACAACCACATATCAACAAGCATACATCATGCATCAAAAGAAATAAAGGCATGCAACAGAGAGAGAGCCACAACACCTCACAGCAAATACATTCGGATCACATGTAAAAACTAAATGACTTCTTTGTTTGCATTTGTGTAATTAGAAGTCATGCAAAAGCAATGAGATGGTTGAGGTTTAATGAGGAAAAGGTGGCTAGTTAACTTGGCCACCTTCATCTAGTTGACTCCACTGATCCGAGATGTCACCCACACATGCGCACAATCAAATCAAGAAAAGATGTCAAGGATAGGTAGTGGAGGAAGTGTGAACTACGATGCAATGATAGGATATGATTACGAGGAAAATCCATAATGACAAGGTAGGTGGGGACCAATTATCCGAATATGGCCAACATATACCTTGCTAGCTCACCCCTCACTACTGGAAATATCCATAAAGGGTAATAAATGCTCCTCCCCGAGCATTCTCACCACCTTTTCCTTCATTCTCTCCTCATAACTCAACTACAACAGTCTCCTTATGCCTCCATAGCCTCATAACCATCATCCTCCATTGATCTCTCCCATATTCCTGTTCTCAGCGTTTTCTAAAGGAGCACCTACAGGAATTCTATAGGAGGGACAACAGGCTTCTACAGGAGGGGCAGTCAGTGATTTTGAAGGGAAAAAACATAAGTTTTAGCATGATTTTAAGTCTAAAGAGGTAGGTTTCATGCATTCCCCCTATTTAATATCAATATATGCAAGAATCGGTTTCAATTTGAGGAGGAAATAAGTCTTTAGGAGAGGAGAAAATACAAAAAAAAAAATTCTACTTATTTAAAAAAAAACACAGTCTCCTCTGTTTCTCTGTTTTTCTCAAAATTCATTGTCTCCACCTCCATATTTGGTTTTCCAAAAGAGTATAGACAACATGACAGGAGGTTTTATGAGAAAGGATGCCCTTAAGTCCACGAGGCTCCATGCACATCCCCAAGTAGTGGACATATTCACAAGAGAAAATTGGATGAACTTTTTTGAGAAATTTTGAGGGTTTGATGAGGAGATAGCCCAAGAATTTTCCCTCTCTTTGGTCCCTCACACAAGAACACATGCCACTGTCACCTTTAGAGGTCTTTGCATGGAGATAACCCATGAATTTATCAGTAGGATCACTACCCTTCCTCTTGGGTTGCCTTGGAGTAAGGATGAGAAACCAATTCGCCATGCTGCCAAGAAAAACTTTTTCCAAAAAAATGAAACCACAGTAGAGGATAAAAATGGCATTAGAAGGGCTAGCATACTATATCCTTGGGATGAGGTTAGCTATCAAATAATCAAATACATTTCCTGTGAGGTGAGGTACAACATTGTCTTTGGTTATCAATTTAGAATCCTCCATGAATTAAGGTATGGCATGGACACTCCAGCACCTCAGAAGCTCAGTATCCCCTACTTCCTCCTACAGTCCATCATTGACTCCAGCACTAAGGTTCAAGTAGGAAATTCAGAGCAGATAGCTCAACATGGGTTAATCAAAATTCTAGTGGAGGAATCCCTCCATACATTTACACTCCCTATAGCATGGGAAGTTTTCCAAAACATGAAAATTGAGGATGACATAAAGGCCTTAACCTATGATGTTAGTCTTCTTAGCAGTGAGGAGGAAGAGTAGCAAGGGGGAGAAGGTGAAGCCACTGGTGACTTATCAGAACAAGAAAGGAAGGAGGAAGTAATTGAAATAGAGGAGGAGAGAGCTGAAGAAACAGAGCATGAAGAGACATAAAAAAAGACAAAAGGAGGAGAAAAAGAGGCAGAAAAGGCAGAACAAGGAGAAGAGTCCCCTGAGACTTTGGGAGAGGAGGCAGCAACTACCCTCACTGCCCTCAGTACACCAATCAAGCCAAAGAAAAAGAGGAAAGGATAGGCCTCCATGTATTTC
Source organism: Pinus taeda (assembly GCA_000404065.3). Classification (NCBI taxonomy): domain Eukaryota; kingdom Viridiplantae; phylum Streptophyta; class Pinopsida; order Pinales; family Pinaceae; genus Pinus; species Pinus taeda. The sequence goes on along the minus strand of APFE030441047.1, from coordinate 17,264 downwards.
AAGGCTAGGAAGAGCACAAGAATCAAACTAGGCAAACCTCAGCCCTCTTCAAAAATGCCAATTACAGTTGAAGGTTCACCCTCTGCCAAGGGGAAACAATCCCCTTCTAAGACACCTATCACATATGAAAGGGGGAATCATAGATCTTTCACATAGAAGGAGAAGGTAGTACTATAGGACCCAAAAATAGTCCTACAGAAGGCCCAAACAATTCTATAGGAGACATTGTCAAAACTACAAGAGACCCAAAATCTTGAGAAAAGGATGGAAGGAAAACCACAGATAAAGGAGGAAGAAACAAAGCTACAAGAACCTGATCCCTAGCCTAGTCTTGCCTCCTATTACAATCTACTTGAGGGAGGGAGGATAATCCCACAAAAATTTGTAATTCCACTATTCTTTGAACTAAGGAAAGAAATAATAAGAACACATAGGTGGATGCAAATAGCCAAATCCAAAGGAGATGAGGATGTTGGCCATATAGAAAAAATACTCAGAGAAGTGGGCAGAGTGTTGAGTGCTCTCAGAGACAGGGAAGCAATTACAAGAATCCACCTTAAAACTAAAAATGAATTGTTAAGGAGGCAGCTGCAAGAGAAAGAGACTCAATTGGCATGCATGGCCAACTTATCCATGGAGGCATTGAAATGTAGAACACCAACAAAATCCTATTGCCTTTATCTCGAGGACCAATGGTTATAATTACAGATAAAGACTCTGACACAAAGAGGCACAATTCCTTTCCAAGATTACAGGTAGTTTATGGATCTGTGTGACCAAAGCACATCAGAGGATAAGGCAAAGATGGCAAAATTCTACCTACATAACATGGCCCTCATAGACATGAATGTGTGGGACCCCAATGCCAAGCTAGGGTTCTTGCAATTAATGGCCATGGCCTCATGGATGAACCATGAAGAATCGAGGGCAGCAAAAATAAAAAGATTGATGGTAAGGAGTAGAATGAGCCACTAATGATAAGAGTTGAGCCATCAGATCCTATGGAATTCATTAGCACACATAACCTTCTTGCTAATGACCCTCAGATTGCCCCTAGATATCTCACCAATCAGGCACAAGCCATTGCACACTTTGAGGATATGCAAAGGCTACTTGGGGATGACTATGTGCATGCATGCATGAGGAGATGGAACACCTTACCACATAGTTTACAGATCAGGGAATACCATTCCTCCATGAGGCTAAAGGAGGCATTTAAAAGAGTGCCAATGTACAAGCACTCCATGTGGAGGCTGAAGGTCAACTTGATTGGCCTCAAACTAAGTCCCCCCACTGCTATCAAGCATGCTGGAAGGCAGAAGAGAAGAAGAAGAGGAGGAGCAGTGGAAAGAGATAGACAGGAAGGCAAGATTCTATGGCAAAGAAGAGCAGACCACAACAACATCTTGGGATGCTAGGGAGGCCACCAGGGCCATAAAAGATGAGGAGATTGACTAAGTTGCTCAGAGGATGAGCAACATTTTCAGTAGGGGGTGATGATGAGCCTCATAAATGGGTAATTATATGGGCTCATTTTACCTCCTAACCCAGTCAAATCAACCATTCTCTTAGTTTATTGTATGATTTTCTGATTATATTTATGCTTGTAGAGTGAGTTGAGTTAGTTATTATGCCATGTGGTCTAACATGTATTTAATGTAGATTATTAATGAGTTTCGAGGTCAAAGTCAAGTATCCAATAGACAAATGGTAGCAATAACTTGAACTGGACAAAGGAGAGGATTTATAGGATGGAACACCCCTCATTTATTACTCTTCACTTCGAATTCTCCTTCATTCAGCTCGAAGTACAAGCAGCTGAATCATGCACTAGAAGGCAGCCGAGCAAGTGGAGGATGACTGATGATTATCTCGAGTTTTGGGAGCCAAGCATCCTTGATTTTAAGGAAGATATTGATAGCTTCATTTGTATAAGTAGAGGGGCCTAGGGCCTCACTAGGGTCATATTTTTGTTGGATTTTTGCTTATGTAAACTCTGCTCCAACTTCAAGATTATTATTTTGTGACAGTTTCATGTAATCTTGCTATTGTTTTGATAATAAAGATGGGGTTATTTTTCAGCTAGCACTGAGTTACCTCATAGATATGAAGCTCTTGGGTTAGGGAAAAATCCAAATAGCCAAGCTCCTTTTTACTTGTATTTTTATATTTTATTTTAGTTTGTAGATTAGGTTATTGTTAGTTGTATTTCTTTTATGGTTAAGAATAGGTTGCTTTTGATGATTCCGTAGTTTGCTTCCATTTGTGCTTTCTATAGAAGATTAAACAATGAAAAAAAAAAGACTCAAAAGGCTAGCAACAGTGCCTTGGCCTCACTTCCTCCCTTTGGGACCATGATTTGAGGCAAAGACCCTCTTGCTGCCCCAAAAACACAGATTTTCCTCCTTCATAGGACTTCTAGTGTTTGCAGCTTTTTAGGTAGGTTAATAGTCCAGTTTTGTTGTGCTTTCGATCTTATTCATCGTGCTTACTTCTTGATTTGAAATAGTCTTATTTCATGCTTTCCTTTCCTACAATATTTCTCACCATTTCCTTTCATAGATCATAGTTTAGACCATTTTTATGCAAAACTCTTTTTTTCCTAAATGCATTCATTTCACTTGTTGCTTGATTTCATTGGTTACTGTCTATTTCTTTGTAGCATATCTCTTGTATTATTAGGTGAGATTATCAACAATCACACCCTCCATCTGATCCATGCCCTATAGGTCTCCCAAATCTCACCTCAATTCTGTCCTAGTTTCCTGCATGTTTCCATAGAACTTCTTCCTCTCTCCTTAAGCAAACCTAATGATCTTTTTCTCTCTTGGTGATTCATGGTACACCTTGGGTGCCCTAACACCTTATTTCAACCTTCATCCACCTTTTTCACCCACTCTCACACCCTCAAAATAGTGAAAACTTCTCTCTACCTCCTCCTGTAGGCCTCCTGTAGATTCCCTATTTTCCTCTTGTAGATTTCCTGTGTTCTCCTGTAGATTTTCCCATAGGCTTTCTTTTGAAGGCCGAGTGTGGGAAAAGCCTCTAGAAGGCCACCTAAGACCTCCTAGGAGCCATCTGCATCATCCTACATCTTCTCAAGTCCAAAGACCACCCTTCAACACCACCTATTCGCTGCCACACTCACACACAATAAATTACATGCACGTCAAATCCACATAAAAATACATAAAAATCCAAAAATATGTTTTTGCCTATTTACTTCCAGAAATAGCATAGTTAGATGTTGTTTACTTCCTTGAGTAGGTAATGGCATTCCTTTCATGCTTTTCATAGTGCTTTCTGTAAAAGTAGAATTAGTTGGTTAATTAGGGTTTACTATGTTTGCATTACATTTCAGTCTTTCTCCTTTCTGCAATTAGAATAACATTTGTAGAGTAATATTTCCTTCTTTTCATCACATATAGAGCTTCTTCTAGAATCTGTAGAAGTTGGCTTAAGTTCCTAGTGATCTTGCGTTGGCTGACCAAGTGACAACCTGCAGTGAGAACTAGTACTTGTGCATACAACACCGACACTTCCAAGTTTGTTACGAACTACTGGGTTGATAAGAGTAACGTAGGCAACCCAAGAGTTGCAACATTATTTCTGCAATACTGGTGCTCACCACAAGTCCACCAAGATAGCTCCACAATACAATAATAAGACTCCCAATAAGGAAAAATAGTAGATACAATATGTCAAAGGCCCATTGAAGAGACCTAATGGAGTCCAATGTGTGCCAAGATGAATGAATGAGGTTCCAAACATAGTGATAAAGGGGATGAACCCTTGATATCCAAGCAAACAAACTATGGTGTCCCCTACTGGGTATGTCAGCACAACACATCCTCATGGGTCTCCAAATGGATCAAATAAGACTATATCCCATCTGTAAGGATTGTAAGAACAATGGAATCCCTCCCATTGCCTCCTGCAACAAGACACATCCTTATATGGGCCCTAGATCAACTGCCAAATGTGTGGTGGAAGAGTGGATCGAGCTAGGAAATGTGGTTTAGGTGGATCATCATTGTCCAATAGGTTGAACACAAGCTAGCAATGAGTGGAACTAAAGGATCCCATGAACTGACAATCTTCTCTATGGTATGGTGGAGACCTGCGGCTCTCAATTCTCACCCTACAAATGCCAATATGACCCTCTAGAGGGCTTGGACCCCATATCGGGAGACCAAACCCAAAATGAAGACCCATTTACAATCATGTATAAGATCCAATGTTTCCCCTCACCTTCCAGCACAACCATCGTTAGTGCAATTGAGTAAATGAACTTACAAGTCATGGAACCAAGTGGACACTTCATAGTGGCATGCCCAAGTTTAAGAAGAAGGTTAACCAAGGACCCTATTAGGTGGTTTCAACCTATAAGGGGGTGACATGTCCATGGTACATCTGTTAAATGATAGGTGGTAACTGAAATAATGATGGAACAGAGTGGGGCAATAGGGGGGGAACCAAGCCACATGCCACAGTAAAAGGGTAAATATAATAAGGGAAACCCACAGTTGGGCGTACAAATGTAGGAGAGAGTAATTGTGGTACATGAATTACTTTGACCTTTGTTTTTCCACCCTTCTTCATATGCCTTTTGTCTTTTATAGACTTTTCTTTCATAATTACTTGGGGTTTCAAGGGATGAGAGTATGATATGTAAGATATAGCAGTGAATACCCCCTCCCCCCCCCTTAAGGTGGGGTAGTGCATCTCCCACTAGGTGTTGGGATAATCATGTGTTCCTTAATGATGTAAGGGATCGATATGAGGGGTCCTAAGAACCAAGGAGATGACCATAATAATAGGGGTAGAGCCCATGCTCAGTTTTTTCCCATGTGCTAAATTTGTATGTCCTAGCCATATTGTGAATTTTGTAGTACATTTACTATTGAGAGTGGCCAAATTATGCTTTTTCCTTTTCTTTTAGCTACATCAACCTCTAGGGCATCGTTCTAGGCCCGACCCAAGGTGTGGATAGGGAGGCTAACTCGTTGTGGACCAAGTGAACAAATGTCACCCCATATGGGAAATATGTTGAATGGGGTTATAATGAGAGGAGGGAAGTGATGTATATGGTGTCAGGAAGGGAGACCATACAACCAAAATTGGGGTTTCCCATGTAGTGCCACCCCTAGAGCTAGTAACCATTAAAGTAGACCCCAAGGGACTAAGATACAAGGTTAACCATCAAATTGGATAGAGAAGGCAAGAGCACAAACCAAGCCCACTCTTTCTTCCGAATCCCCCTCACTAATACATGCCCAAAATTTTCCATTATAAGTAGACAAAAATACCCAACTACATGATGAAAAACCATACCTTTGGGGTTAGAAGGCCCTCCTTAAACCATATGATCGTAATAGATGGGAAACGGAGCATATGGCTGGCTCAACTAGCGGAGATAGTGGCACATCGACCTATCTAGTGGCTACAAGGGGCTATTGGATACTGACTGAGGACCACCTAGGAGAAAAAATTTCCCCTATGGATTCTACCCATGGGTGGTTCGTAACAAAACAATTACATGATATGCTAAAGAAGGATGCCATATATAAGTGGGAAAAGAGGGAAAAAGTGCCTTCACCTAAATCAAGCAAGCCATGTTGATGCTTCAGGCTTATATAGCCCAAATTATGGCAAATATTTCTTGTTATGCACTTTTTCTTTTGACATGTCCATTGTGGTCATGTTAACATAGAATATTGATCGAGGGAATGAGTGTACTATATACATTATGAGTGTTGGTTTATAGGGATCAAACCTGAATTATCTCACCATTGATAAGAAAGCATACACAGTATACAAGGTGGTTAAGCATTTTAGGCCTTACCTCTTAAAAACCCACAATATTACCTATGTACCTCACCCAATAGTTAGATCACTCTTTTTACAACAAGATCTGGGTGAGAGGAGCACAAACTGGATGATGTGCCTACAGTAATATAATCTTGAATTCAAGCCAGTTCATACCATAAAAGGCCATGGTATCTACCAGATTGCAGCAAAAGCAATGGATTCACCAGAAGAGTATTATTTTGGGTGGGAACAGGAGATTGAGATATATGATGTTGAGCAAGTTCCTTATACAAATACAACCATGTCCTCGTATTCTGACATACATAAATACTTAGAGAAAAACACCTTGCATTCTCATCTATCGACCAAATATAAGAGAGAAGTATGCCTTAAATATTTATCTTACCAACTTGTGCATGGTGTGATTTTTCAAAAGTACCATAATTGTGTCCTTCTTAGATATCTAAAGCATCTAGATTCAAAAAGGGTGTTAAAATATCTTCGCGATGTACCAATGGGTGGACACTTCATAAGAAATACCACTTCTCATAAGGATATGAGGGTTGGTTAATATTGTCCCAAATTATTTAAGGATGCTCACATCTATGCCAAAAAGTGCCCAAATTATCAAATATGTGCTTGTAACGATAGAAAGTCAGCCACCCCATTACTGCCCATAGTAGTTGAGGAACCAGTTCAACAATAGGGATTGGATATTATTGGTGAAATATTTCATCATTCATTAAAGCAACACCACTACAACTTAACTCCAACTGATTATTTCACCCGATGGCCCAAGAAGTTCCACTAAAACAAGTCAATGATCAAGAATTCATCCAATTTCTAAAACATAACATCATAACCAAGTTCGAGGTTCCTACATCACTTGTCTTTAATAATGCAACTTATTTTTCGTCATTAAATCTTTATGGTTTTTCATTAGAAAATGGTGTTTTTTTAAAGCATGAATCAAATTACTACCCTTAGGTGAATGGTTTGGTTGAGTCTACCAATAAGAATCTAATTTATATTATCAATAAAATTGTTTTCTCTGAACAAAAGATCTAGCATAACACTTTGGTGAATGCATTATGGGTTGACTGTGTCACTCCCAAACCCTCTATGAATACCTCTCCCTATTTCCTTGTATACATAAAATAAGTTATCCTTCTTATGACCATATACCTTACATCCTTGCATATTTCTCAGGAGTCTCATGGAAAACCATGTCTCCTTATTCAAAATAGGATAGATACCCTTCTTAATCTCGAGGAAGCAAGGCTCAAAGAGAAAAAAAAAAAATCCTCATAACCTTGTAATAATTGTCATGGTGAGTTGAAGAAGGGACAAGGACACTTGAAACATGTATAAAAACATAAAATGACACTTTATGACATTAAAGGGACACTTCACATAATGATAGGTAGGCTCCAAAATTCAAATATAGCCAACATTTTGGAGAGTGTTGTAGCAACGACAACACTTGGCGACACACTAGATGAACTTCAACTTCTCTATCTACATCTATCTTTCAAAATATATTCTAGACCTTTAGGAAGTATTGACTCAACATAAGGAACACCCTATCTTCACCACTTATCCTGATTTACCATATGGGTTCTCTTATTTTCTTGAGTCAAACACATTCAAAGATATGTCAAAACTCAGTTGTTTCAATTGGGGAAAGATAATAATGTACCAAGATTTTAATGGTCAGAGATTAAGCGCATTCGCCAGTGTTTCTCCACTTCACTATAAACCTATTTAGTACCCCGGTGGAGTCACCTCAAGGAATCACAAGCATCGCTTCACTACCAAAAGGCTTGTTTAGTACCCCGACGAATTTCTTGCTTCACCTCTCTATGTAGGAATGCTTTCTCTTCTTCACCTATTTATTTATTTACTAATAGAATGTGCAAATGCACTTATTTATTTGAAGGTGGAATTGGGATCTCATCTTCTTTTATGTGTAAGAGGGTTTGTTCCTTGTTTAAAGGGTTTATATAATGTCTAAAGTTGATATGCCCATTTTTCTTAGGTTTTCTCCTTTCCTTTCTCTACTCAATCAAATCAACATATGAACACACCATCAAGTAAAATTCTAAGTTAAGAAAAAAAATCCAAAGGTACGAGCAAAAAGAGGTCCACTAATAGTTTTCCATTATGCATGACTTGTATTTTTTGTCTAGACATCGCTTGAGTAAAACACTTAGACACAAACAAATAAGGAGAATTTACAAATAACCAAGCATTGTATTTATAACAATCCATTTTGATTTCCACCACAATGTTATTTTGTGCCATACATAAACTCTCACACAAGGCCTTATGTATGTACACTAACCAAACAAACTTGAAAAAGATACAAAACATGACAGGATAAACAACACAAGACAAGAAAAGAAATTTGTACAAAAGTGGGAACACAACCTAGAGTTGCTACTGGAAGTAATTCTTAAGATATTGGCCATTGACATGAAGAGGGTCAGTCCTCCTATCTAGAGATTTCAACCTGTAAAAATGGTGGCCAATATTTTCAATGATGATGTAAGGTCCAATCCACAGAGATTGAAATTTGGTGTGCTTACCTTTCTCTTCTTGGAGCTTATACCACTTAAATACTAGGTCTTCCACACTGAAATATTTGTGCCCTATGCACTTTTTATCAAACCAATGCTTGATTCGATTTTGTTGTATGGAAAAAAAATTATTTTTCTTTGAACCTTTCTTCCTCAAGCTTGAGAAGGGTATATATCCTATTATGAACAAGGAGACATGGTTTTCCTTGAGACTATTGAGAAATTTGCAAGGTTAGAATGTATAAGTTTGGACGATAATAACTTATTTTTCATATACAAGGAAGTAGGAAGAGTGCTTTAGAGAGGGTTCGAGAGTGACATAATTAGCCCATAGTGCATTCAACAAAGTTCTATTATAGTTCTTTTGTTCAGAGAAAATATTTTTCTTGTAGTGGGAATTAGATTCTTGTTAGTAGACTCAACCAAATTGTTCCCTTGAGTGTGGTAATTTGATGCATGCTTTAAAAAAATACCATTTTCTAATGCAAACTCATAAAGATCTAACGAGGAAAAATAAGTCGAATTATCATAGATAAGTGATGTAGGAATGCTGAACCTAGTTATGATGTTTTGTTTGAGAAACTAGATGACTTCCTGATCATTGACTTATCTTAGTTGGACTACTTCAGCCCATTAGGTGAAATAAGCAATGGTGATTAATATGTAGTAGTGTTTTTTTGATGAATGAGGAAATATTTCACTAATAACATCCAATCCCCACTATTGAAATGGTTCCTCAGTTGTTATGGGAAGTAATGGGCTGGTTAACTTTCTATCATGGCCAGAACATCTTAGAAAAATTGGGCACTTTTAGGCATAGCCGTGAGCATCCTTAAATAATGTGGGTCAATAGTAACTATCCCTCATCACCTTATGAGTAGTGGTATCGCCTATGAATTGGCCACCTTCTAGTCCATTATGAAGATCTCTTAACACCCTTTTTGAATCTGGAGGCTCTAGACATATGAGCATGACTCCGTTATGATGCTTCCAAAAATGCACACCATGCACAAGTTGGTAAGATAAAGATTTAATTCATATTTCCCTCTTCTTTTTGGTTGATAGATGGGAAGGAAAGTTATCATGTTCTAATTATTTCCATATGTCTGCATACCAAAACGTGGTTGTAATTGAACAAGTAAATTTTTCAACATTATACATCTCGATCTCATGTTCCCGCCTGGAAGAATCCTCTTTTCTTGAATTCATTGATTCTACTACAAGTTCATAGAGACCATGGCCTTTTATGGTATGAAATAGCATGAATTCAAGATTATATTCCTATAGGCATGTCATCTAGTTTAGCCTCCTCTCACTCAACTATTGTTGTACAAAGAGTCATCTAACTGTTGGGTGACGTACATAGCTAAGAGTGTGGGCTTTCAGGAGGTAAGGCCTAAAATTATTAACCACCTTATATACTTTTTATGGTTGCTTATCAACGGTGGGACAATTTAGTTTTTATCCCTATAGACTAACTCTCATGAAATACTTAGGCCACTCATTCCCTTGATCATCCTTCTGTGTTAACACAACTGCAAGGGACATGTCAAAAGAAAAAGTGTGTAACATGAAACCTTTGCCAAAAATTGGGTTGTATAAGGATGGAGCATTAGAAATGGCTTGCTTGATTTCGATGAAGAAATTTGTCTCCCTCTTTTCCCACCTATATATGGTATCCTTCTTTATCATACCTTGTAATGGTTTAACAATTTGTGCATAATCGCAGATGAATTTCCATAGAAAAATAATCTTTCCCAAGAAGGATTGTATTGTTTTCTTGTTCAAGGGAAAAGGGATTTGAGAAATAGTCTTGACCCTATCCGGGTCAACCTTCATTCCACACTTAGGAATAATGTGTCCTAAGAGGTTACCTTTAGACACACCAAAGATGCTCTTCTACGAATTTAATGATATTCCATACTTGCAACTTACTCAAAGATCTACTTTAGATAACAAATGTGATCATATGTTGTTGAACTCTGAAATTATTTCCTTTTTTACGACCTTTTTCCCTCTCCTTTATCTTTTTGTGACCATTTTGTAGCAGTCTCAACCTAATCAAGGTCATCTCAAGTTTACTTGAGCTTATAAAAGGTATTAAACATCCATGTTTTGGAATTTATGTTTCTTTATGAATTCTAATGAAAACATCTTTATAATTACATAATCTTGATCATTCTACAACTAATGTTGAATTCCGCAACCATATCCATGATTAGACAAGTTGCAATGCATTAATAAAGGGATGAAAGGTATATGAAGATGAAAAATGTTCACCACATGGACGACCACCTATTGGCATGGCTTGGTAGGCTACAAAGATTGGGAGATCTAAGAGTCAAACCCAAATTCAAACTCTGATTACGACAGTGTAGCAATTAAGTAAAGTGAGGAAGGAGATCCTGCGAGATCAGGCGAGCATGCAAGAGACTTATTTGATCACTAGGATATGATTCAAGAAGAATCCCTCATGATTTTTTTTCAGTAGCAAACCATGAGGAGATAAAGTTACAATTTACATTTACTTCTTATATGGCAAAATAGTTTCATTTCCTCTCAGCATAAAACTCTTAATTTAGTTTACAAAAAATTGTATAAAATCCATAAGGCGAAACCAAAAGGTTCAGTTCTGAAGTTATGTTGTGGTTTATTTCCAGTATTATGAAACTTTGTTTTAAATTAATATAATCCTTTGTTTTCAATGCATGGTTGACAAACCTTGGTTGACAATTAATGAAGAAATTTAAGGACAATTAAATTACCCAACATTTTGGCACCATTTCCTGATCGGTGTATATAGGATTCCATTATTGGTTTGCATATCATTTTAGGTGAATTCATTAAAGCATGGTAAAAATCATTTATGCATATAGAAAGGGACTATAGGGATCAATTTGTAAGTAGAGTTAGAAGCAGAATTCCAATATCACGACTTATCCCTGCTAGACCTTGTAGTGCCACACCATCCACTCATACTTTCATCCCATCATTTGCTAGTAGACATATACTTCCTAAGGCGCATATATATGAAATCCAACCTAGAGATTCCCCATCTTATTCTACCAAAGTTATAGTTGAAGGACTTGCATCCCCAAGAGAAGGAGTAATTTTCCTCTCTTTGATAGGAGAGCAAATTCTAGGAAAAGAACTAGAAGTCCCCATGTGAAGAAGAAGAAGAAACTTATTTTAATATACCATTAGTAGAGGAACCAAAAGAAGAGTTATATATTCCTATCATAAAACCTTATATTAGCTCTAAGGAATCTACAATGAAAGGGGAAGGAGAAGGAGAAGTACATAATGTAAATGATGAACTTAGGATTGGAGGTGGAAGAGGTAGAGAAGGAAACAGAGGACGAGGTGGTATAGGTGGTAGAGGATAACCAGATCCTTATGAATTTCCAATATTCGATGAAGACACCACAGCCAAAATGGATACATCTCACCCTCCATCCTTCCTAGTTTCCACGGTTTAAGAAATGAGGACTCTGAAACATTTCTTTTTGAGTTTGAAGTTCTATGTATATCTTATGACTACTTTCTTGATCCTCAGAAATTGAAATTATTCCCTGTTACTCTTAAGTATGGAGCACTTAAAATGTTCATGGGATTAGGAACACATACCATTAGAACATGGGAAGAAATGAAAAATGTGTTCTTAGAAAAATATAAGTATTATTGCATGCCCCATAACCTTAAGGATGAAGCCTTTAAAATGATGCAGAAATATGATGAAAACATTGAAGACCTGATTGAAATATTTTCTTACAATATTAAAAGGGCTAAGATGCATAATTTAGATGATGAAACATTAAAATCTCTTTTGCTAAAATTCATCAGATATGAATGGATTGACCTTCTCAATTTAATGAGAAAAGGATATGTTTCTCAACTTTCATTTGGTGAAATATGTGATTTGTATAAACATATATTAAGATGCAAGGCTAGAACTAGTAAAAATCCAAGATATCCCGTTATGTCCAAAATTAGTAAATCTACAATTGGAACAGTAAGTGGAGCTGAAATAGGCAATTTTCTTGATAATTTTAAAATAGATATACTTGGGAGTCTTAGTGAACAACTAAATACTCTTAAGATACAAAACAAGCAAAAAGTTGAGAATGTTGCGTTATCTATTTTTTGTCCCTGGTGTAGGAAGAAACATTCCTTGAGATAATGTCCCCTTGATAGTATAGAAATTTGTGTCATATGTGCTGAAAATAATAATACAAAAGAATTTCCTTCAATACTTGGTCTTAAAGTTATTTTTCAGGATGAGGTTGGAACAATCTAAGTTGAATCACTTTGCTTTATCGCTAAAATACCAAGGAAAATTCAACAATAAAATATGACTCAATGTTTCAATACTCAACCGTATGCACAACCATAGAACAATTGGACTACACCCATTCCTTGGTAACTTTGGCCCCCACAATCTCAAAATCCATCTTGGGCACAATGTTGGAAAAATCCTTATGGAAAATATCCTCAATTAAAACAACCTTATCCTTCTTTTACACCACAATATTATCCCCCTCAAACAAACCAACTTCGTCAATTTCAAAATCCAAATCAACAACTTTCATTACCATTTCCTCAAAAACCCAATCAACTACCTACTCAACCTCTTTCGAATCCAAATAGTAAATATCAAAAAGTTGTTTGTAATGTTGAAGGACAAAATTTTCAAGCTTGCATGATAACCCAATTAGGTCTAAATGATGTTCAACTTAGATCTAGTATGGTTTTGCGAAAGAAGTCACCAACAGTTGCCATCCAAAAATCTAAAGAGGATGATGTTCTTGAAAAAATGCAAATTTTGATCAAGAAAATATTCCTTTAAAGAAAGATATTCCTATACAATCAAAGGATGATAAAATAAAGCAAGCTCCTAGAGTTCCTCTAGTAGAACAACCTTATATTTCTCTAGAAGTTCCACCCTTTCCTAAAAGGATCCAAATTGATAAAGGAATAGAAGGGAAAATTATTTTACCATAATATGATATGCTAGATGAACTTTAGAAAATTTTCATCAAAATTCCTTTACTCCAAGCTATAAAGGAAATTCCAATATTTTCAAAAACTATTAAGGAGCTATGCATTAGAAAACCAGGAAGAAAAAGAAAAGACGTTAAAAATATCCCATTAGTAGGAAAAATTGTTGATATTATGATGGGAAACCAATTGTTCAAAAGAATTTAGATCTATGTAGCCCTATTGTAAAAATTCATATTAATGGTATTGATATTCCAAACACTTTGATTGATCTAGGAGAAGCCATCTGAGTAAACAGACAATGGAGCAACTAAAGCTTCCTAATATTCAATATACCCCTACATTATTATAGTTAGTAGATAAATTTGTTATTAAACTAGATGGTGTATTAGAAGATTTGTCTGTTTCTCTAGATTCTTGGGAATATCCTATAGATTTCATAATTTTAACTCCCAAGAATAATTTAGGAGGTCATCCATTGATCCTTAGTATCCTTTGTGTTGACAATAATACTGAGAGGGGGGGGGGGGGGG